>BPLR01002664.1:0-94779 GCA_021605095.1 Caerostris extrusa | reverse complement strand
TGTGCGGGTTATAAAAAAAATATATATGCTACAGTCAAAGTCTAAATATCATAAAGTGGCCAATGTTGTTAATAAAACAACTAGTCCAAAGCTTGAATTCATTTATTTATAATTTTTTTTTTAAGACTTTGACCAAGTTTCCAAAGCTATTTGCAATTTGGAAAGAAATCGGACCTCACCTGTAACATAAATAAAGGATAAATAAAAAACTTGATACAAATATTGCTTATATTATGGGATGTCTCTCTGAACTTAAAATGGGACTTTTCTTTTTATCACAAAATGAAATTTCCTATTTTCCTTTGAAAATTACATTACTTAGAAAAAAATTGGTTGTAGCATTCATTCCAACATGAGGTAGTCAGCCGGATATGCAGTTGTCTCAGATCAAGAATTGTTCAGTTCATGATTTTGAACTGAAACTTTATTAATAAATGTCAAATTTGACTATTTTTTTTTTGATGAACATGAATAATCATACATAATCATTCAAGTTCATATATATATATATATATATTAGGTTTAAGGAATGAATTTAAGTTTAATACACAATAAAAAATTGTTAATAATAAAAAAATCTCATTTATATAAGTGTGTGTTATTTTATATTCTAAACTATTAATCTATATTACATTGCAATAATTTTCATTAACGGTGGTGCACACCACAAATGAAAGCTTTAAATTTAAATAATACAGCTCATCGTAAATGAAACTGCATGCTATTTATTTATTATAAATTTAAGTTGAAGAGTTTCAGAAGGTTTGCATCTAAATCATGAATGGCGCGCAATTTAAAAATTTAATTTTTTACTTTTAAAATACTCTTATCGGCAATTTTCTCTGATTTTAGATATTTTTTAATACAGAATAAATGACTTTTCAAATAAAACCTAATGACTTTTAAAAACTTTCCATGTTCTATTGTCACCCTATTAAAATTAATAAAACATATATAAAGGGTCTGATATTTAAAGTCTATCTTCTATTACAAAAGTCTTCCCAGGCAAACATTTCTTTATGATAATATAAAAAAAAAATGAAAGAGTGGCAAATATATACATTTAGCTTGAGATTAATGAAGATATTAAATGCTATATTCTTATAAAAAAAATTCATTTAAATTAAATATTTTACAAAACAGTAGCCATCTTTTAAAATTGGTAAAAGTTTTTTAAATTGGGCCTGTTAAATTAGTAAACAAAATTTACACAAAAAAGTGTCATTTAAAAATAATTTATAAATAAATTTAATTTCTTACTTTCTTTAGTTTAAGTCATTAATTTTACATTTTTTTTTTTTTTAAACTAAAAAGATTCTCAATCAATGGAATTTACATTATCAAACCAAAAAAACAACATAAAATTTTAGTAAATCTCATCATAGTACTTACATTTGCTCCATATTTTTAGTAATATCTTTACACATTCTATTTTTACAATACATGATTCATGCAAAGGTTTAAGTGGATTTTGAGGTGTATGGACATCAGCACCCATTTTAAAAGTATGACACCATACATGATTTCCACTTTTACAACAGGCAATATGCAAAGGTTTTCATTATTTTCATTAACAGCATTTATCTGAAAATTACGTGCATAGAAATAATAATCATATATATGAATAACCTATTAATCTAAAATAATAATATATATATATATATATATATAACTGACATTAGAAAATTTAAGAAATATTACAAATAGAAATAACTATCATACTAAATATTTAGATATAACTACATTAAAAAATATATAACCATACAATCTTGAAAAAACATTTAAGAAACATTTTATTTTTTTTTCAAATGCATAGTTTCTTTTACATTTCATTTAACCATTGGATGCATATTTTCAAAAGGAACTTTATAAATTCCTTTTATTTGTCACATACCATATGAATTATAAACTTATATTTATCATAACACAAATAAGTCAAATCGCAAGTTTTGCCAAGAAAATTGTGGCATATTTCTGCAACTGGGAAGAAAACAGAAAATAATGTTAAGGCAACCACACCAGCAGAGTCTTTGATTTTGGAGCCATCCGTTAACACAGATCCACTCTGATTCAGGATATTGATCTTCCAGTGCGAAAACAATGTGGTTTGTTTTAAGGTATCTTTTGTACCAAAGTATCTTTTTCCCCATAATTTTCCATAATAAGTTGACAAGGCACCTCTAAAAAATCCAGCAGATTAACAAGGGATTTTGTGTTTTCTATAAGAAAATTTAAGTTCTGGTCATTTAGAAGTTATTCACATTCCTCTTTTAATAGAAGAGATGAGTTTTTAAGCTACTTGGTTGAAGGGAACGTAGCCATTTTGTGTTTTTAGGCACTTTCAATTTGGAGTACACACTTAGGGGTTCATCTCTTGATTTCAACCATAACAGATGAGTTGGACATATAGGCTAGAATTGTTTCAAGAGGTGTTGGTTTAACTGCACTTGTGATTATACACAGAACTTTATTTTTAGCTCTCTCCAAGGTTTCCATTTTGATTTGCAATGCTGTGATAAGTATTTCTCTTCCATACTTGATTATTTTGTTTGATATATGCATTGTGTGTATGGTTCAAAGTGGCCTGAGAAAAGCTTCATTTTGTGTCAGTCAGTCTCTTCAGGAAAAGTCAATCTTTTTTTAACATTTATTTTTGTAAGATTTATAGGATCCAGAAAACTCAAATGTTATCTAAAGCTATACCTATACCAAGGTAATTGATGTTATCACTCTTATCAAGCTTTGTATTATCCAAATATAAATCAAATTCAGGGGGAAAAATTTCTTAAAGTAAAGAACAGGAACATTATTTAAAATTTGTTTATAATCATTTGATTATCTATTTCCCAAGACTGGAGAACTTCTAGTGCTTTATTCATAGCGCTTTCAAGCTCACTTTGTTGACTTCTGTAGTTCCAATTGTTATTTGCTTCTGTCCATATTACAAGGTGATCTGCAAACTTGCTTACCTGGAAATTTCCAGTTTTTTTCAATCTCTTAGTAAGATTATTAACATACATGTTAAGAAGTGAGAGACTATTAACAGAACCCTGTGGTAATCCCACCTTATACTGTCTAAATTTAGATTGTACCTTATTCCAGCAGACCCAAACCCATCTCTCTATCCAATTTAACATTTTATCTTTAACACCAATCTTCCTCAACTTGTTTAGGAGTCTCTTTCTATATATAGTATCGTACGCTCCCTGAAAGTCGATAAAAACAGTGTTATAAACAAAGTGCTTTTTTTTGAATTGAACTTAAAATATGGAATTCTTTTTTTTTTACAGTACATTTTTTGATAGCAGCATAAATCCCTTACCAGGACAGCATCATGTTCATACATAGTAATAAAGAAATTCATTTTTTATAGATTATTTCTTTGTTCAAAGTAGAGCTGCCAAATATAAATGTGATTATTTAGTAGTATTTCAAAAGATTCCTAGTTTTTTTTTTTATATTGATAATAGGGAGATGAAGAAAAAGGAAATTAAGAGCGCAAACATACAACACTACCTTTTAAATCGAAATGTACACCAACATTATCACAAAACTTAAATCAAATAAGAAATTTCTTGATTTAATTGCAATTTAATTAATTAAATTGCAAAAAAAAATCAGCATTCTAAGTCTAAAATCACATATCCAATCTCATTCTTCTTGCATTTTTCAACTAAATTCCTGTTTAACACATCCATATATCTGTTTCCAACATTAAAATCAGTATAACAACTTTGGGAAAACTTGTAATTGGTATGTATTGTTGAATGTCTCTGGCGATTTCCGATATTTGTGCAGTGTTTTGGCATAATTATTACCTTATTAATTTTAATGCAATTTCATATATTACAACTTATTAAAAGATTGCAAACAGATATATTGTTTGATATGTTATTTTAATTATTATTATTATTCTCGCACAAAATAAAACTTACATTTTTAATCAAATTTTTTTTAAATTTAATTTTATATATATAAATATATATATATATTCTTCATTTATATCATTTTGAGATTATTTCATTCAAATGTTTGATATTTCACAGAATTTAAATTTGTAGCATTTATGCAATCTATATTTATTTAATGATGTTTTTATTTTATATGCATAGTTCACAAAGTACATACTTATTGTTAAGGAAAAGGAAAAGTTCTTAGATTGATTTTATTTAATGGTAATTTTTGAATTAATTCAAAAAGGTGAAAAATTTGAAATTAATAAGAACCTAAGAAAAAGATTTTATACACAGCATTATTTAATCAAATTTATCATATTTCCTTTAGGTTTAATAACTAAATTTGTATCACAGAAATTGATTTTAGAAATTTCAACCTCATCCAGCTGCAGTAACTACTATTTGTTATGTTTTCAAGTAATGCAATACTCTTCTTTAGAAAAAAAAAAATGGAAGGTTAAAAGAATATTGGTAATTTAATGATTTAAGAATTAATGATAACAATGTGCATGCTTTAATTATTTATTAGAGATCAAATGAAAGATAGCAAAAATATATAATACTATATCACGAAATATGTAGTAAATAGAAAATATATAACTAAATGACAAAAAGTAAATTATATATATATATAGTAAATGATTTTTATGAAAAATAACAAAAGAAAAATTAACAACAAATACATACATACAAAATATATATGATATATATATATATATATATACCTTCTATTGCAAAGTTCTCCCAGACAAACATTAGTTTTTGATAATATAGAAAAAATGCAATATATTTAGTTTTGCAGATTAATGAAATATACTAAACGTTAATTATTAAAAAAAATGCATATAAATTTATTATTACATAAATGTTTAACAATATTTTACCTGAAATAACATAAAATTTCAGTTAATCTACAAAATACTTACATTTGCTCCATATTTCAGTAATATCTCTGCACATTCTACACTATCCTCTTGGCAAGCTACATGCAAAGGTGTAAGTGGACTTTGAGGAGTATGAACATCAGCACCCATTTTTAACAGAAAATCTAAGCAGGCAATACTTCCTCCATCACAGGCAAAATGCAATGGAGTTCGTCTATCTGCATCCAAAGCGTTTATCTGAAAAACACAAACATAGAAATTATAATCATAGATTTGAATAGCCTATTAATCTAAGAATATAAATAAATATTAAATTTAATTTTAAAATTTAGCAACATTAAGAATATAACAAATAAAGTTGGAATAAGAAAAAAATTTTAAGAAACATTTTCTTCTTATTTTAAAGGTATAGATTTTTTTTTACATCTTAACTGTCTTATGCATATCCACAAAAACAAGTCTTAAAAAGTAATTTTACATGCCAATAAATTGATTTAATATGAAAAGTTGATCATTGCACTAAATTATGCTTAAACTTTCTTTGCCATATCAAAATAATTGATGAAGTAAAATAAAGAAGTACAGTTTTAAATAACTTCTTCAGTGGTTTGGTACCGTTGATATTGACAATGTTTAAATGACAATTTTTGATTTACCTTTTGTTTTTAGAAAGTATTGTAATTGGCACTTTAAAAATGTTTAATATGCAATACATAAATTCTAGATTATATGGAAATAAACTTACAAAAAAAATATTTATATGAATTTTAAAAAAGGACCTTTTTTTGTGATTAAACATTAAATAATTTATCAGATACAAAAAAAAGGCAATTTTACTACAATCTGCAACACATGAGGACAAAAAATTACACACACACATAACAATTTTATAGAAAAAGTAAATTGAAATTTGGAAACATACATTTTAATAAAATGCATTTAAAATAAAATATGTTATATAATTAAAACATTCAGTTCCCTGTGTAGCTTTTTTTTTTTTTAATATGTAGCTATTTTCTTATTTTTAATATGCTATTTTCTTATTTTTTTTTTTAATGTGCTACCATCTTCTTTTATTTTTTTCTTATTTAAGCATTTTTTATTCTATTCAATTACCTTATGTTTGTAAATAATGTGCATATTTTGCTATTAGTAGTTTCTCATTGAGGATTTTGACAGCAGTGAAACTCTGATGCCCAGTTTTAATAAATATTTTCTATATAGATATATTCATGCACTTGGATAGTTTATCATGTGTTAATAAATTTTAGTTAACTATTATTACCTATTTAAACTTTATACAATTAGTACATTTCAACACTAAATTACAGCAAGGCCTGACCTTTCTCACATTATAATAAAAATCTACTGTCACAATGTTTGCAACCAATATTCATGAAAAAATTTCAGAAATTGTTAGATTAATTATATTAGCAGGAAATTCTTCAGAAAATATATCCATAACTCTCATGTAAATCTGCTATTTTTCTTGAGCAACTTTACTTTCCATCAGCACAGGGATTTTGATAAATGCTTTTATTTGAAATAAGATCATTTTTTTTTTCCATATAAGTCCTTTCCTTTTTTTTAAAATACTTTCTTTGTATAATGTATATTTTAAAAATTTATAAATAAATTAATCAAACAGAATTATTTAAGAAGTGTGTTATAGCATATAAATACACAATTCAACACTAGCATGTTTAATACAATTTCAAAATGATATACTTAATATAGCTACATATGTGAATATCAGTAAACAATTCTCCAGTTATAGTTATTGTCAATTTAAAGAGTTAGGAAAAATAAATATATTCTGAGGATTTGCAAGTGCTACTTTGAAATTTTGCTCAACGTTTACAAAATGATCTGCCAAAATTGATGCAAGGCTGGTCATATGTAAGCTTGTTTACATTTTTTTTAAATCAATTGTAATGCACTTATAATAGGAATTTCACCAAATGCCATAAACTGTTAAGGTAATGAATTAGAGATAATTTTTCAATAATAATGTCACAACCATGTGTTTTTTTATCCTCTTCAAGATACTGAAGACAATATATATTAATCGTATATTATATGTAAAATATATAATATAAATCTAATTTTTTTATTATACATTTTCAAATTATAAAAAAAAAACAAAATGCAATTAAGAAAATATTTAATTTCAATTAATCACCTTGAACTCATTGCTTTTGGGAATTAAAATTCTCTTGAATGTATTCCTTCAAGATATTCACAATATATATCTAATTTGCTATGATTTTGATACCCCACATACTTTGGAATCTACTTCTTATCTAATTCATGTTACAGTGAAATATTTCAGTTATTCAAAAATTTTTGTATTAGACTCAAGATGAATTTTAGGAAATTAACTTTTAAATTATTTATTAAGTTGATTATTTTTCAAGCAAGTTTTTCACAACATTTACATACACCAGCACTATGCAATTTTGAAAAAAAAAAAAGAACATTTCAATACTATTTGTTTCCCATTTTTTTAAGTTAGCTTCTATGTTATTTTTTTTTATAAATACTATTATTTGTTAATTAAAATAATTTTGAAAAAACCCCAGCTCCAGTAGCTACAATCTATTAAATATCAAATAATGAAACACTTTATTTTAAAAAAAAAAACATATCATAAAAGATAAGATGGTTTTCTAAAAATAGGGATAATTTAAAAAAAATTAATGCTAGCAATATTCATGTTTTAATTACATATTAAAGATCAGATGAAAGGGAAAATACATAACATATTCAATAATTAACAAAGAAACATGGATTTCAATAACTTTGTTTTAAATTTATACCATTATATTTGAAGTATATAATAAAAATCTAATTTTTATGACATATTTTCAGAGTGTAAAAAAAAAAAAAAAAATGTGATCCATTTCAATTTGTCATTATGAGCTCTTTGCTTTTGGGAATCAAAAAGTTCTCCTGAATGTATCCCTTCATCAAGGTGTCATATTATCTATCAATAATTTCCCATTTGGATGTTTTATTAATTTATTAGTGATCAGATGAAATACAGGGTAAAGATATAATTCAATACATAATGCTGTATAATATTTAAAATGAAAAAAAAAAAAAAAATAAAAGAAAATTTTAAATTAAAAGAAAAAATTTTAAATTAAAACAATTAACATATACATACAAAACAAAGCTGATCTGTTAAAATATATAACCTATAAGTCCTCACTAGGGATTGCAATACCTGTATACCGGGTATTTTGAGCCATTTCTACAATTTTGTAATACCGGTATTCACAAGTTTAAATACGGTTTTTCGGTATTTACGGTAATTTACTTACCTGTGAAATTTTATTTTTATCTGGGAATTTCTTATTTTTATTTTAATTTCTTATTTTTATCTGTGAATTTCTTATCTGAAAACTAGAAATTATATGTGAAAACAAGGTTGTAGTTGTGAAGAAAGTGTGTAATATTATGATATTTTTTTAAATTGGTGAGTTTGTTATTCACATTGTATTTGCATATCCTACTTTAGAGTTCAAAATATTTTTTCAGATTTATTATATATATACTCATAAATAATACCCCATAATAATGAATAAGAATAACTTTAATAAGAACATACAAAATCAGTTGATAATACTTCGGTTTGGTTTCATTATTTATATGATGAAAAGAATATGGTGATACAATGTAAAAAATGTTCAAGAGGTATTAAAGTGAATGGAGGAAGTACAAGCGGACTCCATACACATTTAAAAACGAAGCATGATATACATTTGTTAAAGAGGAAAGAATCTAATTGCGATGAAGATATAAACTTAAGCACAGTTTCTAAGCCCAAGCCATCAGGGATTTTGATTATTTTGAAAAAAAAAAAAAAAAAAAGATAATTTGGATGAAATTGTAAGTAAAATGACAGCATTAGATGATCTGCCCTTTTGAGTGTTTTACATTTCAATTGAATTAAGAAAATCGCTATCTGCCAGAGGTTTTTAAAATCTACCAATATCGATTAACATTATAAGAAGAACTGTTATAAACTACAGTAAAGATGTTTGCAATTATTTGAAACATGAGCTATTACAATCAAAAGTAAATGGTGAAAAATTTAGTCTTACATTTGATGAATGGACAAGTGTAAGAAATAGACGATATTTAAATATAAATATTCATTCAGAAAAAAATTTTTTGGAATATAGGACTTACACATTCTCGGGAAATAAGCCAGCAGAAAAATGTGTGGAAGTGCTTAAATCTAAATTAGCGAAACATGGATTATCCTTGAAAGAAGATATTGTATCCATATCGACTGATGGGACAACAGTTATGAAAAAAAGTTGGAAAGTTGATTGGTGCAAATCAGCAATTGTGCTATGCTCATGAATTCAGTTAGGAGTAATAGATGTATTATACCAAAAAAATAAAGAACAGAAGAATCCAAATACTGTGGATATAGAAACTTCGATTCCGTGTTTGAAGAGATTGAGTGACAATGAAGATAATGACAATGTAATTGTTGAAGAAGATATTGCTAATGAGGATGAAATATTAAACCATCAAGAATTGCTTCCTATAATTTATAAAGTTCGAAAAATTGTTAAGATATTTAAACGTTCCCCTACAAAAATACCATAATACAAAAATATATATTAACTGAAAATAAAACAATATATGTTAATACTAGATTCTAAAACACGTTGGAATAGTTTACTCCTAATGATGGAACATGTTTTGAAACTGAAAAAACCAACCCAAAAAACAATGATCGACTTAAACCTGCAAATTAAATTTTCTGATAGTGAATTCGACTTAATATCCAGAACTGTATCAGCTCTACTTCCAATAAAATTGGCTGCTGAGGCATTATGTCAGAGAGATTCTAATTTATTAACAGCTAATGCAACAATAAATTTCATGTTGCAGTCACTGAAAGAACAGCTCACATCACTGTCTGAAGAATTATAATTACATTGAAAAATCGCACAGAAGAAAGGCATATCGAAATAGAAAATGTCTTAAGGTATTTACATAATTATAATGATTTTAAAATGAGAATGAAAAAAGAAGAAAAGACTAACCAATTCAAATTTGTTCTAGTTTATATTAAACTTTCTTAAAATTTTTTACCCACAAACCTATCCACATTCAGAATAATTCGGTACAGTTATTGAAGATTATGATGACACTAATGTCGATTGTGAAAAGGAATGGTCTCTTGAACAAAAATTAGAATTGGCGATAACTAAAAAAATTTCAACAAACCAAAATACAATACAGAAATCAACTATATCCAAAACAATCCAACAAGAAATAGATTTATTTGAAGATGAGGGATTTAGAGGTAAATACTTGGAAAAAGTATATCGCGCATTGCTAACAGTATCACAAACTAGCGTAAATGCTGAAAGAGCGTTTTCGACAGCTGGTAATTTTTGCACAAAAATTACGTTCCAAACTTAATGATAGTACAATTGATGCATTATGTTTTTTAAGATCATATTTCAAAAATGAATATTGAATAGTGATATTTTACTTTGATTTAAATAAATAAGATGTTCCTTTACTTTTTGTGACTCTTTATATACTGTTATAATTTATAAGTTAAATTTTTTGTGATATTTACATTCTCTAATAAAATTGACAAATAAAAAAAAACCTGTGTTTTCTTCCTTTTCCTAAAATTTCTACTACCGGTATTAAGATCTAAAAATACCGAATACCGGTTTTGAACTTTTTGGTCCGATATTGCAATCCCTAGTCCTCACAAACATTAGTTTATCATAACAAAAGAGAATGCAAAAATTAAATATATTTAGTTTGACGCATTTTAAGAAAACTACATTTTAATTATTAAAAAATATGGCATATAATTTTAAATTTCACATAAGATATGGCACTAGATATGGTTACTTTCCACATATCTACAAAGAATCTGTAGGTGGCATCTCTATTTACAAAACACAAATTTTAGTAAATCACTTCATAATGCTTACATTTGCTCCATCTTTAAGTAACATTTTTACATGTTCCACATTATTCTGTCGACAGGCTTGATACAAACATGTAGATGCACTTTGAGGAGTAACATCAGCGTCCATTTTTGAAACCAATTTAGTACAAATAAATCCATCTAGAATAACAGGCAAAAGACAATGAAATACATTCACTAGTACTAAGCATAATTATTTAAAATACATAGAAATGATAAACAAGCAAAAATATATTGATATGAAAAGTAAAAAATATAAAAATTGATGTTAAACATAATAATTAAGTTTACAAATATATAAGATCTACCTCCCCGTGGTGCACCTGGTAGCATTTTTTAGTGGCTAAAAGATCTGCAACTTGGCATTATTGTTAGTTTAATGAACTCTGTTTCAGCATGTTTTGTTGTATTATCTGTGGTTTTTTTTTTTTTTTTTTTTTTTTGTTCTTTTTATTGCTGTAACTGTTCATAATCTGCCATTGGATATAAAAAATATAAAAAAAGTTTACAAATATTATGAAATTTAATGAAATCATTTAAGAATCAATGTACATGGATAAAAATTGACATAAAAATATAAGAAAAATTAAATAATTTAAAGAAAATAACGGTCTTTTCAAGTACATATGTTTTGCCACTGTGAGCACAGTTATCAAAAATGGTTTCAAATTTCTCACAAACAGCAGTTTTCATTTATAATTCAGTTTTCAACAATTAACAGCAGTTTTCATTCCCAATGGTGAGTATGGGCTAAAGATAATAATTTTTTCCTTCAACTGGATTTACTTGTGATTGACACAACTATAAAATTCTATTAAATGTTCAACACAGCTGTAATATAACTGCACTAACAAATTGGAGTCCATTATCTGAAATTAATGAGTCAAATTATACCTCGTATGAATTCTTCCAAAAAAGTTACGGCATACTCTTTAGCAGTTACATTTTTAAGCTTGAATAATTCTACCAATATGATTAATTAATACACAAAAAGAAATTTTTGTTATCATTGGTTTAAGACAATGGGCAAATAAACCTGTGGTTAATGTGTTGAATCTATGACAATAGATGCAATAGAATCTATGACAATAGAGTAAACCAGCTAGTTTTTGATTTGAAGATTTGCAACAGCAGCATTCAGAACATTCTTGACATAATCTAAATCAGATATCTATTCAAAAAGTAATTATTTATGCAAAGTATTTCAAATTGATATCAAGTCATTTGATGTTTTGGACAAAGTTTTCGAAAGAGCTTAGGATATAGTAGCAGAGCTTAATTTAACAGAAGATGCTTTTTATTTACCTTAGAGAACAAAAGTACTCACAGAGGAGCCGCCAATCAAAACGCTGCTTTGTGCTGCAGTTTTAAATAATATGCGAGTTGATATTTATTTTATATCATCATTTACTTTATTTTATTAGTTAATTAGCGTTTTAGTGAATATTTTTTTAGATATTTAATTGCTAGATTCTTAATTGTTTTGCTTTGTGTCGCCATTTTTCTCAATAGCTTTATTGTGCTGCAGTTTTTTTAAATAATTTCTTAATTTATATTATTTATGTGATGTAATTTACTTTATTTTATTATAATTTATTATTTAATTAGCATTTTAGTGATTTTTGTTTTTTGTTTTACAGATTTAATTGCTGTTTTATAATTGTTTTGAAGAAGGCTGATTCTAGACTATTTTTAAATATTTTGCTATTTTATTTTAGTAGTTCAATTGTTGTATACTTTTCAATATAATAATTAATCCCTTTTTTAATTAACAGGCTTTGTTTCGATTGAAAAAAGAAATTTCATAGCAGGAGCATAGCTGGTTAAGCCTAAAGTTCTTATTACAAAGGTAGAAAATTTGCTCAAATAATTGTATATTAATTTTAAATTGTTTAATAGTAATTAATAATGTATTTAGATGGTTCCTTATTCATGAGGAATTTGATTTCATAAACATTCAATGTATTAATCTGTTTGAAATCTAAATGGATTCATTGCCTATACATTATTACTAATTATTATTATTATAATATTTTTTACTTATTTTATAGATCATTGTTGGAATAAGAAAATTTTCAAATTACTCTTTTATTAATTAGTTTTCTTAGATTTATAAATTTATGCCAAAAATAAATTGGTGCTCTTTATTACACTTCTGTCGATTTTGAAGAAAGCCGATTCTATACTATTTTAAATATTTTTATCTCAGTAGCTCAATTGCTTTATACTTTGACATATAATAATTATTCCCTTTTAATTAACATGCTTTGTTTCGATTGAAAATAAAAAGAAATGGATAATTCTTGCCAACCTATTTGCAGTGAATGCAATATGAAGTTTGCACATAGTTACTGTTTATACAAACATATGGAAACATTTCATGGTTTATTTAGTCCAAAATCTGCTAAATCATTGATGTGTCTAGAATGCAAGCAAGGATTTGGTACACCGTAAACATTGGAGAAGCATCTACAAAATATTCGTAATGTACTTATAACCAAGGAGACTTTATTCTTTGATACAATGGAAGAATTTACACTATGGAAAGAATGTAAGTTCATTTGTGAAAAACTGGAAGTAAAAAGAGATAGAAATGATATCAAAAGAGCTTATTTCATGTGTTAGCCAAATACTCACATTGCGCAGCAAAGATTTTACTGCACACACACACACAAAAAGACCAGGAAAACCCACACAATCATCTATTTTGAAAAAATCCACAGCAGAAGAAGTTCAACAAATATCTTCAGAAATAATTGTAACTTCTAAACATAATTCTAACGTAATTCTACTAAAGGTAAGAATTTTGTGTTTGTAGGCTATGTTGTTGTTTCTGCAGTTATACATATGCTTATTTATTAACTACATTGTTTTCATCATTTTTACTAATATTAAACTTAGTTATTAAATTTATATTAAAATAATTTTAAAAATATAATTTATACATGTAAAGTGTTTTAGGTATTAAAAATATTTACATTATAATTAAAAACAGTAAATTAAAACTCTTTACAATAAAATAAAAATCTGTTGCTAGTCTTCATGTAGATAACTCCTAATTTCCCTCATTTTAATGAATAAACAGTGTTTCCCTTATTAATCCATTTTCATAACCAGAATCATTATTTTTAAAATTTCCATCTGTAAATAATGAAATTCAAAATACTATATCTTGAATCGAAGGAGTATATGGGAATGCGAAGCAACAAGGACTATAATCGGGGCCAGCGAGACACGCTCTTCTTCGGGCCTGAAACACGTCGTAAAATTGCCGAGTGACGTCAGAGGAGATGGCCTCTAGAATTTTCTTGGCGCGTCTTTCGTAGCGTGGTGTGTCTTAGCGTGTCTCTGTGAAACAACGTTGTTTTAGTTTAATTATTAGAAATATTTTGTGTTGTATACTTGTATTTTGTACTTTTAATTGCTCAATAGCATTGCTTTAGTATTTAGTTAAGTATTTTAATTTGTAATTTTAGTGTTATTAAATAATTAGAATAAGATTAGTGAAAAAGAGTTAATCAATTTCAAATCTTATACTAGATGGCAAATTGAAATCTTGGATTAGTGCTGCTTCAAATTTCATCTACTATGACTTATCAAACACCATACAAATGTACCTCTCTAGACTTTGAGCTATCCTTGGTCAATTTCTAAAAATCCCTGATGCATTTGTGATCTGAGTAGTGTCAAGTTGCCGAGAGACCAATTAGGCCAATTAGGGTTATGATAAAATTTTTCTTTAAAAACAAACTGTGAAAGAAATTCATGAAAAATCATATCTTTAAACCACCACTAGAAACATTTGGTTGTATAACAATTTCACTTTATAAAATGATATAGAAAACTACAAAGCTCAATGATCATTTATTAGTCTGGCTCTTTCTTAATATTTGCTTCTTTGATAATAGTTTATGCTTTGATTTAATTAAGTATAAAAATGGAAACAATCTAGTTTATTATCTATTCTAATTCCTACAGCTATTTAAATAGTTTTGATAAATACAATTTGTAATAATTTTTCATACGACATATTTTTTTCATAAAATTTGAAAAAAAAAAAAAAAAAAAAATTCAATAAATAATTCAAGATTTTTTTATGATCAGAAAAAAAATGAAATAGTAAAAGCATGGCACTGAATGAATATAATAGGTTATATTCAATAGGATAATGAATGTATTGCAAAGGAAAATATGTGGTTTAAAATTCACAACTAATAATAGAACTACAATTCTATAAATAACTTTAAATATATTAAGGTGTGTTTTCTATAATTATGGCCAAGACTGCTTTGTTTTAAGCTAGATAGGAAATCTCTAATATAAAAATGATTTCAATATTTATCATACGTATAATATACTTAAAATGCCAATATCAGTGAAGCAATAGATAAAAATTTAAAGATGTTTTAATTGAGACTTGTAAGTTGCACTTTCAGAAAAAATAAAATCATTAACCACTAAATTAAGAAATTATTTCAAATTTGTAAAATTAAAATAAAAATTTTGCATAAGTTGTGAACAAATATATTAAATTGGGCACGCACTTTTAATTTTTCCAACACTTTCTTTTGTTTACCCCTATCAATAACCAATATAAAAAATAAATATCTAATTATAGTTAAATATAATTGATAGTTGGGATTATAATGTTTAATCGTTGCGAAGAAAAAAAGCAACTAAAAGATATTTTAAAGCACATTCAAGAAAATAATTTGAAATATTTTATATTGCATATAACTTAGAAATTATTTTGTGTAATTACATAGCACAATTTGTTAAAAGTTTTTTATAACATCAGTTGGAAATCATCACTTTCTCATTATAGATGTTGTTTCTGATTAAATCTTTTAGACTCAAACAAATATGTGTTTGAATAGGAAGTTTTTTTCTTAAGTAATTGGGAAAACTACACATCTCTTCCATTTGTGAAATTTCTGATGATGAATAAAATTATGAATTGCAAAAGTGCCACAATGTGAAATGGAGTAGTGTTTGTAAGGGAAGTTATGAGTTTTAAATGATTAAAGCGTAGAAAGGTTGTAGAATGTAATGTGTATTCATGACTGGAAATTTTTTTTTTTTTTTTTAAAGTAATAAGATTTAAAGTAAACCGATTTTTTTATAAGTGAAACAGTTTTGGGTTTACGTATCTTCAAATAATCTTTTTTCTTAAATATAAATACAGTACCTTTACATTGGCCAAATATTTCAGGAGAAATCTAAAAGTTTATCTTGAGTAGAAAATTATTGTGCACATTAATAAATTTTACCTTTGTTTATCTTTCTTTTTGTGTATGATACTGGCCAATGTGTAATATGTGTATGTGGCCAATATGTAATCACATCTACATAGATGTGATTACATATCTTCCTGGTTCTACGATAATGGTATAATGCCCATCAATTGCAAAATACTCTACAATAGTTCTGTTGACAGATATAGCCATTTATAAAATCATTTAAAAATATATGTTAATTGAAATTAGATTTATTAAAAATCATATTCATATATAATTGGTTTTGCAAATTACAACTATGAAATATTGCTCATGGAAAACCTTACAAATCATATCCATTCTGAGCATGAATTTATTTTTTCAGCATTAATTTTCTTTTTATATTCCTTATGAGCATGAGTTGAAATGAATTTTTTGAATACTGCATTTTAACTAAGATTAAAAGGTGCCGAAACAACGGTATATTTCATTTATAAATAACATTGTTATAATAATTGTAATAGTATTTTTTTTTTTTTTTTTTGTAAACGACAGTCATTTTTTTTATTACAAACTTTCTTTCAAACATCTAAATGATAGTTTCAGTTAATTAGTAATTTTTTTAATTGAATACCAAGTAATTGTTAAATTAACAAATCAGCCTTGATAACAAACCAAGAAGCAATTGTTATTCCCATTGTTAAATATATCCTATTTATTGAATTAAGTGCCTTTTGCTTTGCAAAAAAATAAAATAATAGTTTAAAAAAACTAAAAAACAAGCTTTTAGAGTTAATCTATCTAAAAAGTAAAAAATAATTGTTACCATAAAAATAAAATTACTGACGAGAAAATGAATGTCACTGTTCTAAAAGCGTGGGGTGTTCGATGTCAATCGTTATAATTTTTCACTAGTTTCATTCCGAAATGCAGAGTTAGTTTAAAAATGTCATACAAAGCACCCCACGCTTTTAGAACAATTAACTCTAAAAGCGTGTTTTTTTAGTTTTTTTAAATTATAATTTAGGAAATTTAAGAAAAACATCTCCTGCTTGAGAACAATTAAAGCAGGAGATCGAAAAAAGCTAAAGCTATCGGTACAATTAAGAGTCCGTTGACGATGCCCAAAAATAAAAAGTTAAAGGGTACTTACGTATTAACGATACCTTGGCGGCAGACTTGGCGGTTTTAAGTGTTGTCAATCTAACAGCTACAGATTTGGCGGTTTCTAAGTGGCGCCAATCTAACAGCTGCAGATTTGCTGAGTTTTGACGCCATTTTGTAGTGTTACGAAAATGCGTATTTGGGATTTGCCATAAACAGAAAAAGATGCAATTTTATTTTTCAGGAGCGAAATATTTTACCAAAACAACGAAAATGTCTCAATTCCCATGACATGAAACTTTATTTTGGTGAACGTAAGTTTTGGAAATGCAGTTTCAGTCAGTGTGCTTATCTTGTGGGACTTAGAAAAGACAACTGGTTTGAAGGAAGCAGAATTCCATTTTGAACAGCTTTGAGATTCATATACTGCTGGTGATAGGAGTTGACGTCGAATTTTGAAAGCGTTTTAAGTTTAAATGAAGTGTTTTATATATTTTATTATTTGGAACAAAAATTTTAAGTGTAGATTGGCGCCACTTAAAAACCGCCAAATCTGTAGCTGCGCTTGGCGCGTGTGCTCTTTATTGGCGCAACTGTCGCCAAGGTATCGTTAATACGTAAGTACCGGTTAAAGTTAAAACAAAAATTTTAAGATAAAAGTAAAATAAAACAAAAGGAATTAAGATTAAACAAAATAATTATACAAAATAGGTAGGGTTTGATCAGTTGACTGACTCGCCAGTAGATGGCGCCATCAGTCCCAAAATCGAGCCCAAAGCGTCAGTTACGTACATACAAACATACAGGTGAAACTAATAAAAGTGTATTAAAAATGGAAATTAGCAGTGATTTATTAATTTCTATATAATAATGAAAAAAATATTCATGAGAAGTTAAGGAAAAGTTGAGATTAAAAAGCCTCATGAATCATTTCAAGGAATACACTCAAAATTATATCACAAATGAATTTTGAATAGCACGCAGGAAATATTCTTGCATATTTCAGAATGCTGACCAGTAGTAAACAAATTACATTTGTTTGGAACACAAATTTTGTTACTAAGATATAGAATTGTAATTAGTAATCCATTACTTGTATATCATAAAAATTTAGGTTATTGTAGGTTATAGTATTAACTGGGTTAAAAATTAAAAAAACTTAGAAAAAGACTGGTTAAAAATTAAAAATTAGAATTTTATAATGCATCTAAAAATGTCAATTTAAGAAATTTGTTATTTATAGACAGATTAATTTTATGAAAAATAACACTATGGAAAAAATATTACAACATGAGCATTTACCCTGAGTCTAAACTGTATAAGCACATAGCTACAAGGCACTTCATATATGAACCAGCAGTGCTTGACTTTTTCCAAAAGTAGAAGAAAGTCTAATGGGTTATACTAATATCACACTGTAGATGTTGCAGATTCCTGCTTCTATCTGTATTTCAATAATTCAAGCAGAAGTAGGGAGTTGGTTCAAAAATGTGATTTTGTGACTCTTTTATAAATAAATTTTTATTTTTCCATAATTCTTGGAATTAAGGCTGAAATTGAATGTTAAGGGGACAATTCAATGTATCCTTTAGTAATACAACCAGTATCAAAGACAGTTACTGCTTTAGCAGCATATCAAATAGGTATTGAAAATTTTTCTCAGCAATGAGATTTATAAATAGCTATCTATTATTAAGATCCTATGACCTTAAGCCAGAAGATCCTATGGAAGCTATTCTATTATTAAGAAAAAAAAAAAAAGATTTAATGTTTTACAAATATAGCATCTTTGTGTTTAAAATTTAAAATTTTCTTTTACTTGTCTTAATTTAACCTATAAAGCTTTTGGTACCTGTTAATTTGGTTGTTATTTTTATATTTTTGTAAGCAAATTTAGAGAAAATTGTATTTTGAGTCAATTCCAATACTATAGTACTTTTAAAGTTGCAAAAATACTTTTATTTTGAAATTTTCATTTTATTAATTGTATTAAAAAAAAAAAGATATCAATCTAATGGCTAAATGTCAAACAAAGAAAGAATATTATAAATAAAAATATAATAAATTAAATAAATAAATTACTTTTATAGATAAATTAAACCTAAAGAAAAACATCTAAATTAAATGTTATGCTAAAATAAAAAGACTGTTTAAGATATGATTCTATTACATTATGTGTATTAAAAATTTGTTATTATTCAGTTAGTAATTTTAACAAAACCAATAGAATTAAAGGAAGTTTTTCCATAGCAATTCCCAAATTTTCCTTAAAAACATATTTTGTTGCGTATAAAACATAGTTTTCTTTTTAATCATAATAATAAATCATGGATCTTCTTTTAAAAAGGAGTACATAAAATCATAATATTAAGTTTCATAGATTGTCTTAATATTAAAAATTGTTTCTAGTGATGGATTTTGGGTTAATATTGCTTTAGAGCGAAAATTAACTGCGGCATTCATTATGTTTTTTTTTACTTGTGCGATTTAGCATGTTGTCGAAATGGATTTGCCACAAGGTGTACATGATTCTAGATTTTTACTTACAACTATTAAATTGTTCCTACAAAATTTGCTAACATTTAAAAATGAACATCTTGCAAAGATCTTTCACAGTATTAAGTTTAAATACACACTGTTAAAAATAAAACAGGAACAAAGAACGGAAAATAATCCTAAAATATTTTTAAATGAATGTTTAGGAAAATAAAAGAAAATTGAAGTTTAAAAATAGTAAGGATGCAATTTATTTCCAAAATGATTTCAAATTTGAAATCGTTCACAAAGAAAAAGATACATTCAAAACCTGATAAAGACTGAAAAAAAAATAACCACTCATTTAAATTACAGTGAATTTGTGGAATTTCGATCGTTGAAAACTGCCTTTGTTTGGAATATCTAAGACGACTGTTTTACTAACCTCATACAAACGATATACAATAATTATCATTAAATTTAAAATAAAAATAAAAGAAACTTACAAACTGCTAATTATCTGTCATCAATTTTCTTTCAAACATTTAAAGGGCGTTGCCATTTATTTACAAGGATTATGGACAAAGATATAGAGGGTCGATTATGGACGAGTTCTTTGGCAGAAAGCTTTGCTGTTCAAAATTTTTTCCCATAAAACAACTCATTCTCCCCAGCAACTCCTCATTCTTTCCCACAATTCAATGCGTCAACAGCTCGTTTCCACAGCAAACAACAGCCCGTTTCCACGGCAACAGCGCAATTCTGAATCGGTTCCAAACGATTTCTGTAAAACTACCACGTGACGCTGCGTGGCGCGAACTAAAAGCATAAAAATTCCAACATCCTCCCTCACCTGGACTCTTTTAAGAGTACATACATATTACATTGGACAGTAATATCCAATTCAATTATCTAATTTAAGAAATTCAAATAATACAATAATTATCAAAGTAGAAAAAAAAAAAAAATAAACGTTAGACATATTTTGTGAATTACTATTCACCATAAAATCTTTCTGTTACAAATTATAAATTAAACTTCTATATTAAAAGTCAATTCAATGAAATAAACTACCAGCAATTAAACAATCATAGTAGTATATAACTAAAGTACACTATAAAACTTTAAAGACAAGCATGCATTTAAAAATACACATTCAATTAAGCATATAAATTTCATGGGAAATTATTCAGTAGAATATTCAATACAGTAGCATATTCAATATATATAATATCTCTTGAGTAATGCAAAGGTAAATTAAAGTAAATACAAGAACATTAAAATAAAAATATTCAATCAATCCTGCAAATTCATAGAAATACATTTATGAAATTTCTAACTCAAAAGGATACAGTAGCTGTACAGGTTTTCGGAAAAGTCTCTTTGCGATTTTCATCATACAGGCACGTATGAGATTATCTTCTTCCGTCAATGACTTCCTTAATTATTCGTAAGTCCTATAACAATTTGGATTTGTGTGTTCCATGTATTAATACAACATCTCTAATTTTCCAAGTTCTTGAGTTTTTCCATGAAGGATCTTTCACACATTTCACTAATCTTTCGAAGAAACCTCCCCACCACGGGGCACGCTCTATGATGAATTTCCGCGTTACATCTTGACTGGAAATAAAAATCTTGCAATTCTTGCGCTTTTACTATTTTAGCAAAATGCTGCAATTCTCTTTCAGCTGCCTTAATTGTTACAAACTCTTCTTGTTTTTGTAAGCAACAAAATTGCAATTCCTTTGTTGTGTCAAGTAAATTTATATCTTCATTTCTCATTTGTTGGGCTTTGACAATGTGCTTTCCGAGTAAAAACATCATTTTCATTTTGTACATTCTCAAGTTCTCTTTTAATATATCTCTTTTCTACAGCAACTGTAGTTTGATATTCATTTAATTCTTTACGACAGATATCATAAGTACTTTTGATCTGGCCAAATATTTTCTCAAATTCTTCATCAGTTTTATCTTCATTTTCCTTTTGCTCAATATTTTTCATTTGCCTTTCAAGTTCCATTTTTCGCTCATCCCTTTTCTTTGCTCCAGAAATTTGTCTCTGTTGTTCAGATGTCAAGACACTTTGCATTCTGCGCATATCCATGACTTGCAATCGTTGAGTTTCTAAGAACTGATCATTGACCATCTGCTGAGTTCGCTTCAATTGAACATGTTCTTTTCTCTTTTCTAGTAACTGGCAAACTTCCTGGAGTTTTAATTTTATCTTATCCATATCTTCTTGCATTACTGCTTTTTGATCTTTAAACAAAGACGAATTCTTTCTAAATCTCGTAACCAAATATTCAAATCTCCTTTATGCAACATCGTAATTATTCGCAAGATCGATATTATCAAATTTTCTAGGAAGTTTAACTTCATCTCTCCCATCGCTAAATTTAATTGATTCACCAAATTGCTGTAGCATTTGTTTATCGTACTATTTTTTATCCACTGGATCATCCTTAATTCCCAGAGTTTCAAGATCACAAAACTTTTGGATTTCAATTAAGGTTTTATCGTCTTTGCCTTCATCCCAAACTGAAACATGCATTGTATTTATTGGTTCATTCAAATTAAAGGAATTAGAAAATTGTCCGTGTAATGTTCATCCAAATTTAGTTTCATTTAAAACGACAGTTGGCGAAAGACGTTTATATTTTTCCAGTCATGATTGACCAATAATAATCGGCACCTATCAAGATATCCATTTTATTTCCTTGATTTAAATCATAGAAATATCCGATAAACCTATTCCCAATTTCTTAATTTTATCGCGCAATTCTAAAGTAGGTGCAGTCATTATATTTGGGCATATGGTTTCAATTTCTAAAGTTTCTATGCTCATTGTATGTTCGGTATTCTCATCTGTCAATAAGAAACGCACTCTATTCTTAATAGTAGACTGAGTATCTTCATTTCCACCAAAAGCAATAATTTTTAGTTCTTCCTGACCTGTGACCTGTAAAACCTAATCTTCGCGCCAATTCTCTGGTAATAAAAGTTCTAGCTGAACCAGTATTTAGACACAGTCTAACATTCACAATTTCATTTCTACTAACAAGCTTGCATCTTATTGTTTGGAAAATATTCGAAATCCAGATGACTCATTCTCACTAGAAATATTCCGAGTTAAAGAGGATAACACTATTTTTTTCTTCTTTCGTCGAATTAACGCTGTTTATTTGACTACATAGAGAGTTCTGATGGCCTTTAGATTTACAAATACTACACTTAATATGAATAGCTTTTTACAGCGACTTTTTATGTGAAATTTTTTGTAACATCGGAAGCATTTACCTTGTTTACGTAAAAGAATTCTTACGTTCTTCTAAATTTAAATTGCAACTACTAGATTTAAGTTTACCATTGCAAAATGCGCAGTTTACTTCTGTTAAGGTATTTAATGTGGGAGCTGATGTATGTTTAACTGAATTAGAATATTTTTAAAAATTTTGTTTTCCCTTATTTTCATATAATTTTGAATTCTTAAAATCAACAGAAGTTGCATTCAATGTTTTTTCCCCCACGCCTCTATTTCATTCTTAACAAAATTCAATAAATCTGTTACATTAGATTCTCCTTGCCATTTTGTTCTCTATTAAACTGTAAAACATAATTGCTAGGAATACATTTATACAAAATTAACGTTCGCCCAATCATGATTATGAAGCCTGCCAATATCCATGCCTTTATGAAGCAGCTTAATGCTGACTTAAATATTAAAATTACTTGCAAGCTCACCACTCAATATCTCAAATTAGAACCGGACACGGAATCTTTGCACGCTACCATTACAAAATTTCTCGATGATACTAATGTTCCATATTACATCATTACACCTAAAAATCTTCGACCTGTCAAGGCTGTCCTTCGTGGACTTCCTATTAATACTGATCTCGACGCTATAAAAACAGAACTCACTGAACTTCACTTTCAAATTCTTAATATCTACCAATTAAAAAAAAAAATTGACCAGGCCAGGACACCTATGCCATTGTTTCAAATTCAACTTGCTCCCACTTCCAATATTGAACAAATCTGGGCTTTAGATAGTCTATTATTCACTAAAATCACTGTAGAAAAATATAATGCTAAGGGTGGCATCTCCCAGTGTCACCGCTGCCAGCTTTTTGGACATTCAAGCGTAAACTGTAAGCTACCTATCAAATGTGTCAAGTGTGCTGGCCACCACCTCACCAAAGATTGCACAAAATCACAGAGCGCACTGACACACCTGTGTGTGCTAACTGTCAAGGTTCTCACCCTGCTTCCTACAGAGGCTGCCCAAAATTTCCTAAATTGAATAACCCTGCAAACAAACAACCTGCTCCACCTGTAACTTTTACCTCCAATTTTGCTAAACCCAATATCTCCTACTCGGCCATAACTTCCCATAACTCTAACTCTAACTCTCCTACTAGTAATGACACCCCCTCGCTACTAACCTCCCTCAAGGATGCAGTTTTTGATTCTGAGATACTGCTTCTCCTTCAGGTAATCAAGACTGTACTCCCAGCAATTAAAAAGCTACTAATCCATATGACAAGATGTATGCCCTCATCAAGGCAGCTAGTGAAGTCTTTGAACAAGATGCGGCTTAATATTCTTTTCCCCTGCCAAGCTTACTATCTGTACTTGGAACGCTAATGGCCTTTTGGCCAAGATTGATGAGTTGAAGCACTTTTTGGACACTTACTCTCCTGATATCCTACTAATCCAAGAGACTCACCTAAGACCAGGCACTCGTTCACCTCAAGTTGCTAATTACACTTTTTATAGAACTGATAAAATTTTTAATGATTCTATTCGCAGAGATCTGTATCCTGGAGGTACTGCTATTTTCATTAAATCTCATATTCCTCATCACAACATACCTTCGCCAACACTTAATACTGTTCAAACCACCATTGTTCAATTGCATGATCACCATAATCCTTTTACTGTCATCTCCACCTACATTCCACCTCAGAGAAAAACACCTGCAGATCCCAATAGAAACTTTTTTCCTTTACAGGACCTCACCACACTCCACAACTCTTTTAATTCCTATTTCATGGGTGGAGACTTTAATAGTCATCACAGACATTGGAATTGCTCTAGGGCAAACACTTTTGGTAAACACCTTCTTAAATTTTCCACTGATAATCGTTTACACATTGCAGCACCTCCAACACCCACTCGCTTTGGTAATCTTACCCCTTCCACACTTGACATTGCACTTATTAAAAAACTTAACTTTCATTGTAACGCTGACTCTATCTCTGCTCTTACTTCAGACCATAACCCAGTTTTATTCACATTTGATCACACCCTGCACACCAACACTAACTTAACTTACCATATTCCTAACTGGGCTAAGTTTTACACTCATCTAGATCAAGCAACATACACTCCTCACAACCTAAACACACCAGATGGTCTTGAGTTCTCAATTAATCACCTCACTAATATTATTAACTCCTGCTATCATGCTACTAGTAAGAAAATTCTAAAATCTGCAAAAATTTCCCATTTCTCCACTGCAATAAGAAAGAAAATTACTTTAAGGAACCAACTTCGAAAAATTTGGCAAACTTCCAGGCATCCTACTGACAGGCTAAATTACCTCCAACTCAATAATGAAATTCACCATCAAATTAGGCAAGAGAAAAATAAACAATGGAACAATCATCTCAGTTCACTCTCAACTCATGACAACTCGCTCTGGCATACTATTAAATCCATTCGCAAGCAAACACATCTCATTCCCCCTCAAAAATAACAACTCGCTCTCTTATTCTAACGTTGATAAAGCTAACACTCTTGCTGCTCATTATGAAACACAATTCACTCCTAACACTGTCACTAATATTCCTACTGAAACCCTTGTTTACAATACCATTAATAGATTTAAAAACTCTGTTATTACTAACCCTGCTAACTCTGACACTGAAATTCATATTCTCCCCTCTGAGATCATTCAATTCATTAAAAATCTTAAAAATAATAAAGCTCCAGGCTATGACAACATTACCAACACAATGCTGAAACACCTTCCCATTAAATTCATTTTTTATCTCACTGACATTATTAATGCTTTATTTAAACTTCAACACTTCCCACATATTTGGAAAAAGGCAGTAATTGTGCCCATCTACAAAGGGGTAGGCAAGGACCCCAAACTACCTGAAAATTACAGACCCATTAGCCTCTTGCCAGTAATTTCTAAACTTTATGAATTCTTTATTCTTCAACATGTAAATGAACACATTAATAACACTCACTTAATGAATCTGGAGCAATTTGGTTTTACTAAACATCTTTCCACTACACACCAACTACTCAGAGCTGTTGAATGCATCTCAGAAGGTTTTTCTAACAGGCATGCTACTGCAGCCATCTTTCTAGATGTTGCCAAGGCCTTTGACAAGGTCTGGATTGATGGTCTGATCTATAAACTTATTACTCTTCATTTTCCTACTAATATTATCAATATTCTTATTAACTACCTCAGCAATAGAACTTTTATCACTAGAATTAACAATGAATTTTCCTCACCTCATAACATCAAAGCTGGAATTCCACAAGGTTCACTCCTGGGTCCTGTTCTTCACAATATTTATACCAGTGATATTCCTCACACAGACTATGTCAGTCACTTTATCTATGCGGATGATACTGCACTTTTTTCACAACACACTTCACCTCAAATTGCCAGAAACTACCTTCAAGATTACATTACCATCCTCGAACAGTGGCTTGCAATGTGGAAGATTACACTAAACACTTCAAAATGTATTGCACTCATGTTTGGTTTCAAGCGAAAGCCTGCTGCCCCTCTTATTATCTCTAACTCTAACATTCCATGGACTAATTATGCAAAATATCTTGGCGTCACTTTAGATAAAAGATTAACCTGGCATGAGCATGTCACTAACACTGTTAAAAAATTTAAAACTACTAAATCAATTCTATATCCTTTGCTCAGCAGAAATTCAGATCTTGACTTGGAAAACAAAATTCTTATTTATAAATCAATCCTTAGACCTATTTTATCCTATGCTGCTCCAATTTGGGCCTATGCTGCTAAATCTCACCTTAATAAGATTAACTCCTGCCAAACTAAAACCCTTAGACACCTCTCTGACAGTCCCTGGTATTTTAGAAACATCCAAATTCAAAAAGAACTAGAAATTCCTACAATTGACTCTTTCTTTCATAAACTTGCTGATAAATTCTACTATAACTTGTCTAACATCCCAAATTCACTCCTCCAACTTTTGCCTGATTATGATTTTACTAATATCATTAATAAAAAGCGCCCACACTCGCAGCCGTGCTGTTCACTCTTGCCTCTCTGGCATTACACTGATCAGACTCGCACTTATGCGCTCGCAGGCGCATGTGTACACACACACTTTTTTTTCGCCGCTAGTATCCTTTCGCGTTGGCGCGAACACTAAGCTTATAGGATTTCGCTCTACATTATCTGTACTAACATTTAATATTTCTACTGAAGTGCCATTAATTAAATTAAAATCATTTAAATCTGGTTTCGAGTTGACCTCCTCCACTAATTCTACATTTCCAATGTTCTGATTTTCTTTTAAAATTATTTCCTTACATCCAACATTAATAATCGGTATAATAGTTTTACCTTCTTTTTATTTCTAACAAAGAGTTAAAATTTCTTTCATTTCTCTGCATCAAAATTAACCCATTATATATTTGTTCTGTTTTCGCCTTTACAAAATGTATGCCATTATATATTATTTTCTTAGTTTCCACCACTTGCATTCCTAGACTTTCTGCAAGCGATTCTTTCAATAAACAAGAAGAAGCACCAGTACAGTACAATTATTAATTGTAGCATTTCTCAAAATACTTGTCAGCAGTTACGGACGATTCATGGTCAATCCCACTTAAACTAATTTCTTTTTATTCTTTGAGCAATATTTTTTTGCATGACCCTTTAAACCACATAAAGTACAAGGATTTGGGCCATCTTTTGAAATGTGTCCGAATAAATTACATAAAAATATTTGGGTTCACCATTTTCATTACGAATAAATGAATTAAATACTTTACGACTATCAACTTATGTACGCGATATTTCTTTCTATTTAATTTATGACTTATCATAGCATTTTTGTTTTCCATTTTATTAGTCTGAAATCCACTTTTATGGTAATTTGATAACCGCGAATAATTTCTTGCGTCATCCCAATGACCTCCAAATTTATTACGCTTGCTTTCATTATTTATTTTCATTCTGGATCGAACATTTTCGTATTCGTCTACTATCCCTGCAAACTTTTTCGCATTTACATATTTAGACCATGCATCAATAAAATTTTCCCCGCATAAAGTTTGGAACCGTTTTTTCAACTGATCTGTTATAATTAATTCTTTCAAGGGATCGAAATCATTAATTTTTAATCCTTTCAACCATTCGTTAAAATAATTACTTATTTCAAAAACGAAATCTGTCGTTTACCTTTAGAATCCCTAGTATGATTGATAAATTTCTGGACTTAATTCAAATCTCTTTAACAGTAAATTCTTAACAAATACATATTCATTAGCTTGTTCTTCAGATTCTCTAGCTATAAATTGGGTAATTTCAAAGGATAGCAATCCTAATAAATGGAATAGAAAATCGTTTTCCTCTATAACCACTCGCTTTGCCTGCCGTTTAAATAAAATTAAAAATGATTTTATATCTCCTTCCTCTCTTTTAATTCTTTCCTTAATTATTCCTTCGAAAACTTACTTAACAAATTTTTCATCTTAATTTTCACTACTTGTTATTAATTTTTAATATTAACTATAACATTCGTTACACCGATTTCTGTTCCTAATTCTATAAGATAACTTTTACGATTTTTTCCAAGGAGTGACATTTTGATACTTATACTTTTTTTTAAATGAAACTTGAGATATTGAATACTTTAAATATATATAAATTAACTTGAAATACTCAATACTTTAAATACATATATCAACTTGAAATATTCAAATCTTTTCCTTTACTACTGAAATCGTAATCCATATCAACTTCCTTTTATCAGGTTTCTAAATAGATCCCACTTCTGAAAATTTGTTGGCTTTTTTCCTTCTTTTCAAATAATAAACAGACCAGTTGATTCAAAAAAATATATATTTTTAATAACATTTTTAAATACTTTGTAGAGCCATCGCTCACCATCACCAACCTTCGTTGCTTACACCCATCCTTGTTCTTACTTAGGAGTCCACGTAAGAACCACACCTTATTATTCTATCCTGGTGGTGCCATCTATCGGCATTTACATTAAAAAATAGTTTGCAATACTTATATTGGTAACATAAAAAATTCTAAATATTTGAATATACAAGGTATTACTTTTATTAATGCATAAGATTTTTTTACATTATATTTTTTTTAATTTCAGAAATATTTTTTAAAAATCAAAATGGTTACATTAATATATATGTGTGAGATTCAGTGATATATTTTGTATTACATAGTGAAGGGACATTGCTACACAACAATAATATTGTTCTAGTATAATTTGAAATGTCTCCGGTAATAGTATCTGTCTATCCACACCACATTCATAGAAAAAGAGAGCTTAGACAGACTGATTTATCATGTCAATTGTTATCAAACACAAGGAATTTCACACTGGTCTTCTATTGGTTAAAACCAAACGCGCTATGCTATGCCTCTTCGTTTTCCGGAAAAAAGAAATTATACATTTCAGACTGGATTAAGGCAATAATAATGTAATTTGCTTCATTGTTTCTTTTTGTAACTGCAATAAACTATTCAAAGTGATCCGAGTACAGTAAAAAGTGAAACTCTTTATATTTGAATTTTAAAAAGACAGGCAATTTTTCCAAGCACATAGTACTTTTAATCATTTTATAATCGAAAGAAAACAAGATTCAATCTTTAAAATATAAATTCCACTTTAATTTAAGTCGCTATCATTTAATGACAAAGTAACAATAAAAGTTGTCTTTATAAAATTTATCAAAGGTTATTCAATGAATTGAAAATAAAAGAGAACTTTACAGTCCATTTGGAAGCCCTATCAGATGCAAAAAAACAAAATGTTATTATCATTATACATAATATTCAAACTAAAAAAAATACCTTGCCAAATATGACTTCCTTATGTAATAATTTTACACTGATTGAAAGAATAAAATTTTAGTTCAGTTAATTTCTTGAAACCTATTCCCCCAGAAATAATAAACGGGAACACGATTTTTGTGTTTTATTTAGTAACGAGTTAGAAAACGATATAACACGATTTATGCAATTTTGCATGCTGTCAGAATAAAAAATGATGTTTACTTTAACGATTTCATGTATTTTTCAGCTTCATTTCTTTCAGAGTTTTTTTTTTTTTTTTTTTGCAACTATTTTCTCAATCTTCCTTTTTCAGCTTCATTTCTTTCAGAATTTTTCTTTTTGCAGCTCTACCTCTTCCATTTTCGATAATGCTTTGTCTTTTAAAATTTGCAATAATTTTCGAACACACGTACGATTTCATTCCAACAATTTGATAGGATTTCATGATAAACCTATTATTAACTTCATTATTACCTTCCTTTAATAATCTTAAAACCAATTTGATTACATCAATATTGGTTTCATTCAAACTTGTAATATTGATTTCTCTCCACAATGTCAATGTTACCAGTTAAAACTTCAGCTTAAACTTCAGCTTAACACTGTATATTTAAAAGTTTAGCAGTATGCAACGGCGGCGATAAGAATTTAACTTAACCTTACAGTTCACAAAAGATTTAACGGTAGTTAAGCATATTTTTTCATTAATATATTTTTTATAACTTTTTAAAAAAAAATTTTGCATGCATTTTAAAATTTTGCAAGTGTTTAGTTAAAATTATGCATGCATTTTTATTTATAAGTAGGTTTGTTTTATTTTAAGTTGCATATTAAATTTTCAAAAGACGGAAATATGGTTAATTAGGGATGAGAACAATTTATTATATCTTAAGCTATGTATGGATAAACTTCAAAAGTTAATAAAAAAGAATGGCAGGGCATCCAACCACACAGGAGAATCGTTGGCCACTACCTGAGGAAACCCAATCAGTATAATGGTCCTATTGATGCGCTGCAGTAAGTGCTGCTAGTTACACGAGTGGAGCGATTACAATAAGAGATTTATTTATTTTGAAACTAACCGAAAACGTTGGGAGACAGAGTGACAAGGCAAATAAGGCTAATTATGATGGGTGTAAGTTATGTAACAATTATTTATTATATTTTAAGATACATACGGGAAAAAACAAATTACAAAAAATAAAAAGAAACGTATGGCATTCAACAACTCACGGGAATCCTTGACCTCTACTGAGGAAACCCAGCACACTGTTAATGCGCTGCTATACTGTCGCTGTTCTAATGCAGATGGCTATACAGAGACAGTTAACCTTTATGCCATAAGCAAGGGCTGCACGTCAGGGAGCATGTGTAGCTTGAAGATAGGCTACGGAACACCAGTAACACTACACCAACAACACTTTACGATCCTACTAGACTGGGACCTGTGTTACAGAGCACCAGAGCGCTGCTATACTAAATACCACATATGCTAAAGGAGCAGTTTCAAATAAGTTATTACATGTATAAATAGAAATATGATTCCACGCAACCAGAGAAACAGAATAGAAACCATAATTTTGCATCTTGCTTCCATACTTCTGTATAACATACCTGAAATACAAAAGACATTTATGTATTGTGTGTCCACTGCCTAATTTGTAGTACACAAGAAGAAAAAAAAAATATTTGATACTTTAAAAAAATCACTAATTAAAATCTAAATTATATTAAACTTACGTAGAAAAAGATTCAACTGAAATTATATTTCAAAAATTATAAAAAAATATCACCAAACAATTTCTCTCTAAAAATAGAGTTTTCCATCTATTTATATTTCTAACGAAAACAAACTTATGTTAAATTGTGACCTTGTCATTGCTAGAAAACACGTAAAAATACACATTAATTCCTTACGAAATATCTGCGAACATATGAAGATAAAAGTATATTTGAAATATTGATGTTTCTGATTATTTATAATTATTGATTATTGTTTTATATTATGTGTTTGGTTTTAATTGTGAAAAAAAATTTTCAATTTTAGAAAAAAATTAAAATAATGTTACTTGCCAATGCATGATACAAATTAGTTATAAAAATTCAAAAATAAAAGAAAAAGATAATCTTCAAAACAAAAGATTTCACCTCACCAAATAATCCGGTTTGCTCAAAAAATTCGTATAAAATTTCTCTTGCCTTTTCTTGACCAACGAGCCATAGAGGAGATATCGAAAAGACCGGGATGTAGTCAGTCAATTCAAATATATTTGTAATACATTTCCCAATTTTTTACTTGACACGTTTCAAATAACGATATATAGATGCATAAATGTAATAATAGAAATTGCGAACACAAAAACGCGCGTCTACCATGGGTGACCACCAAGAATGAAGTGATTACGGTTACAATTCAAGTGCTGAGAGCTCAAGAGTTCTAGATATAGAGCATTTTCGACAGATTCATTTTAAAAAAAAAAAAAGTAGTTCAAGAAGGTTGAGCCTAAAATAGATAGAAATATATACTTTTTTTATATAAGATATCTTGAAATAAATAAATTGATAACCGTGAAATAAATCAATGTTAAAAATTTCCTACAATGTTTTTCTTTAATGGCGCTTGACGAAAGTATTGTTTGGTTTTTAATTTAAATTCTTAAAATTTATTCATGACTTTCTATGACAAATAAATGGAACTGATAGTTATTAATGATACAGCATTTTCTAATAACCCAGTTCAAAGTTTTCTTTCAACTTTATATTAAATAAATTTAACAATTTTGTGTTTTATGTATGCATAAAAATACATCCAAAATTTTCCCTTTCTGTTATTTCAATATTGACTAAAGTGTGCCATTTAAAATACATTTAATATTTCAAAAATTCCAATATGCTTTCATTGTGACCTCATCTTTATTACGAGACGATTCTTCTCGGATTATAGCCATCATTCAAATATACACTATTGACTGCTAATTGTACGTTTTTGAAAGCTGTTTACTAATATAAACTCCTCCTAGGGTGGCGCGTCCGATGGCCAATTGGCTATCGCTGTGGCCTTTAGTACCACAAGCTTCAGGTTCGAATCTTGACAGTTGCATGGATGTTTGTGAGTGGTTCATAATTCACGTTAAATTGTAGGTCCTGGTCTAGTTAGTCTAAAGTGTGCACTAAATGACCGTAGAGCAAAATGAACGTTCCACCAAACCTCCTAGGATGGACGAAATTAAAAAATAATCGAATATCTTCAGAATTTTTTTTTTATAAATTGGGTTTCACAATTTAAAAAAATTCATCATCATCATCAGTGGCGAAACAGTCCCATGCTGGGCCAAGGACGTCTGCCTACTCGCAGCTTTCGAGACAGGGGATGTCTTCTTACGGGATAGGGTTGTCAGCCGTACGCCCAACAGCTGGTAGGCCGAGAGACTACGGTTTAAAGTGGATTACGAACCACTACAAACATCCATGGCAACTCCAGGACTTGAACCCGGACCATCGAGCTCTAGAGCGCTAATCACTCGGAAATCAAGTCCCTTAAAAGTAGATATATTAATTAAATATTTAATTATTAGCTCTCATTCCAGTTTTCACTATCTAAAAATATTCTTGCAAATAAATAAATAAATTAAATAACCCTTAACAATTAAAATGCTGATCGTATTTTTTGTAGTGGTTTTTAGCAGAAAATCTTCCCCAAATTCATCGTTACTGTAAACACATTTCTGGAAAGATAATAATTTTTTTAAAAAACTGGAATTGTTAAGATCGCCGCTCTGGGAATCGTTAGTAAGCTGAACCTGTTACCCTCCATGATCTTTTGTCACTTTAGTACAGATATCGTTCAAATAAGTTGGCATTTTAGCACCGTCTCTCAGATTGTCTTAAATAAAATAGAAAATATCAAAAGAATTAAACTTCAAAAGAAATATTTTAACAGAATACCCTCAAGACAGAGGTCCAATCAAGCATGGCATAAATGTTAATTATTTAAATCCTCAGTTATAGTATTACCACTGTATATGACTTCGTTCCGTTTCAGGGCTTTGGACGTATACGAAGCAAATAAAAGTTTTTAGGTCAACGAAAATGTTGACTTTTACCTGAGACGACCTAGTGAGGTATTTTTTAAGAGTCTCTGAGAACAAAGTAAGCAAAGCAGCTACTAACTTTACAAAATTAAACTTCAAAAGAAATATTTTAACAGAATACCCTCCAAGACAGAGGTCCAATCAAGCATAGCATAAATGTTAATTATTTAAATCCTCAGTTATAGTATTACCACTGTATATGATTTTGTTCCGTTTCAGGGCTTTGGACGTATACGAAGCAAATAAAATTTTTAGGTCAACGAAAATGTTGACTTTTACCTGAGACGACCCTAGTGAGTATTTTTTTAAGAGTCTCTGAGAACAAAGTAAGCAAAGCAGCTACTAACTTTACAAGAAGGGATATGTAGACTTAAAAAAAACAAACCTGCAGTAAACCTATGTAGTCCAGCAAGCAACGGTTTTGTCATTCCACACGAACTCTCCTCGGGGCGATTCAACATTGGGCGGCAAAAGAGCTAAATACACTGGAGCTTCTGCTCCTAGGTGAGAGGTGGGGGAGCAGTTTAGTGGGATTTGTAAAATGTTGTTAAATATAGCTAAAAATAAAATTTAAAATACATTCTGTGGGGAAAAAATGAACTACAGCTATCCGTATAAACTTCTAACGTTTCGTAGTACTTTTCGATTTAACGCGAAAATGATTCAATTTTTGCCTGCCAATGATTAAATAGCGACAGAAAATGCTTGGATGACGTGCAAAAGAGAGAAATTCATGGACCTTACTTCTATTCATTCCATATACTCCCTTCGCACACTGTAAAAGCAAACATCGCGTTTGGGAGACTGGGTTAAGGGATTTGTTTTGGTTTGTCACTCTTTGCACACTTTGTACTAATTAGATTGGGTCCTAAGGTTTAACGTAGATTCCAAATCGCTAACAAAGTCCCCGCCAGGATTTTAACCTGAAGCTTGTGGTACCATAGACCAGGAGCGCTAGACAATTGACCATCTGATCGCCCTGGGTTAAAAGAAGCAGAGTGGACAAATAATAGGATCACTCAAAATTCATTCGGAGTAATTTAGTCATTTGACGATTGTCGGAAGGAAGAGTTGAGCCATGGCAAGATTCAGTATGAAGATGGCAGGGTAGATCTAAGTTATAACAAGAAGTACACTGTGGTTGGCACAAAACCTGATTCGCCATTATCAACGATCGAACGGATAACTGGGACATCAGTGGTCGAAAAGATAGGTAACATGTATTATTGCTGTTTCTTACCCCACTCGGTAGACATCCAAACCATGTCCACGAACCCGTATGGACTCATGCTTGAAGGGAGAGAGTGGCCGCTTCTGTTGTGAGGGAGCACCTGCAGGTAGAAGTCTTACTGGGATCCGTGACGTTCTTACAGTTCTATGAGACCGGTACCTACGACTTAAAGTGGATTCGAACCACTACAAAAACCATGGCCCCGCCGGGACTCGAACCCGAAACCTATGGTACCGATCGACACACACTCAGTCATTTAGTCCCCGAGTACAAGTAAGGATTCACGGTGCTCACTTTGCTGATTACACTTCACCTGCACCCATTTGCAGTGCTGCTGGAATGTACCAAATCTCACTGACAGCAGAAGAATTGTTTTCAGCAAAAAGAACCGTATCGTTTTGGCATCCGATGTCAAGCAAAGACGTCTGAAAATGTTCAGTAAAGCGGTAGGGGTACAAATCAGACTGTCACTACTCACACAACATATGTAAACTCCTTTTATTTATTTGGTGTTCTGGCTGTCATTCTGATACCTTAGCACAGCGGTAACATACTGACAATATTCTACATTCCGCTGACGATATGCTACATGTATTGTTCTTCCTCTTATTATGTGCTTTTAAACAATATAATATATAGTCGCTCACTGTCGTATTTTCTGTTGATTGGTTTTGGGGCTTGTTAAACACTTCCACGGCCAACTTGATGGTCAGAACTCTCATTTCATCTCCTACACAAACAAGTGGCCTTATGGCCAATTGGCTGGCGCTCAGTCCTTTTATACCACAGACTTCAGGTTCGAATTCTGGTGGTGTCATGGATGTTTGTGAGGGGGTGCGGAATCCACGTTAAACTGCAGGTCCCTGTCTAATTAACCTGAAGTGGGCACAAAATGACTGTAGAGCGACACACAAACAAACCGAACAGAGAGAGTTTGATGTCCAACGAACAGTTACTTCCAACCCTCTTAAGTGAATCTAACAATAGAATTTTAAAAATTATATTACACTGTTCAATACATTTTCTCAAATCTCGAATATTAACTAATCGAAAATCATATTCAATTACTAATGATAATATATCATAAAAAGGGATAATATATCATTTTGCTAATTCACCTCGATAGTTGAAGAGAGTTTGGTTAATCAACAACTGTACGAATACATGACAAGTTGGACAACATCTTTCATAAGCCTCAGAAGTAATCAATGCCTTATTGATTAATGTGTTGTATTTATTCCTATATCTTGAATATTATATTCTGTTTTCTCTACTTTTTTATCATTCCGTCTTCTACGCATAGTTTTGACATCCATTGAATTTCTTTTCCTTCCGATAGCTTTTCTTGAAACATCCATTTCTTTTAAAAAACTTGTTTAGGAGGAAGTTTTGTTTTGGGAAAATAAGCATAGTAAGTCTGTACTCTTTGAGAGTGAAACTGAAGTGAGACGAGTTGATAAATGCACTTAACTATACCATATCTTCGAAATTAATTTAAAGCATTAAAAAAAATGTTGCATTAGTTATGAAGAGGCAGGACCGGTGAAGTTTGCTTACTTTATTTGACGCAAAAAATATTCAGAAAATATGATCAATCATAATGCATATCACTGAAATCAAGCTAACTGATATTGTGGAGTAATTAATTTCATCGTACATGTAAGAAAAAACGCCAAATTCATTTCCTGTTGTTTCTATTAGTAAGACGTATCATCAAAAGTTTAACAAGAGAATTTTTAAGAAAATATATTGCAGTGTTCAATACGTTTCCTGGGGCCTGAACCTGTGGCACTAGAGAAAGTGTCTAGCGCTCTGAGGCTCAGTGCCACAGGTTTCGGGTTCGAGTCTCGGCGGTGCCATGGTTGTTTGTAGTGGTTCGGAATCCACTTTAAGCCGTTGGTCCCGGTCTCATAGGATCGTAAGAGCGTTGTCTTGAGTTTGAGTCAGTCTTCAGCTCTCGTGGTTTCTCGCTAAGAGTGAAGCCGTATATTACCCTCAGCCCTGGGTAATATGCACCTTCACTTTAGCCCCCGACCGAAGACCCCGTTGCAGGCGATCGGACCATCTTGACCTGGTGAACGCTATCCTTCACCACTAGAATTGGTAACAACATACATTCTCTAGGATTTTAGCTAAGTGAAAATCCTATTTGCAGATGACGAGAAGCTTGCTGGTTAATTGCATGTGCAACGAGATTCTCTGAATAAATAACACAAACGATATATGCAACACAAAAAAAGCATCGAAAAAAGGAGGATGTGTACCTTGACTGGGAGTGAGTTCACCTTTTCCGCCAGTCATGTCTGTGATCACGAATCCGGGATGGACCTGAACAGCAAGGAAAGCATAATATTGAAAAATAATATAGAAATAATAAATATAAATACCATAATTATATATTCTAGCCGACGCATTGCAAAATATGAAATACAGTAAAAACCTTGCCAAACGCGTCAAAATCGCATTCCACAAAGTTAACTTTTTATGGAAAAAATGTGTTAGGTATAAGTTCAAAGTAAGTAAGTATATATAAACAAACTTACACACTGTTGTAATTAAAAGAGAAAAAAAATGTAACAAATATTCATTTGAAAAATTTGTATTACTGATTAATATATTAGATGCATAATATCATCGAACTGTGATTTCCCTAAACTGCCATTTAACAGAGACTTTTTATTAATAAAATCGTAATGCAAATGTTTTCTTGGTTTTTGAACAATTCTTTACGCGTTTGTAATTCGCGCATAAGCCTTACACACCCAGATTCTGGGAAATATATATATATATAATGAATAGAGGAGAATAATTGCTGAGACCAAAATTAAAAGACTGTTTTTGTTGATTTAAAATATTGTTATTAATGCGCAAGTGTGCAAATATGATTTCTTTTCCTCTTAAACTAGAAATATTTGTTTGCATATTACGGATAACATACTTTAGTCTCTAAAAATTAAATGATATCTCAGTTCGTAATATTCAAGTAAGAATAAGAGATTAACTTAAATACATTTCATCTATTGAAATTTTCAAAGAAAGGACGATATTTCATAAGAATAAATTCAGGATTCTTTTTTTTTTGTCCTTTTTTTCGTATGTGCAAATTGGGATTACGATTTTTCACAAAAATTATGCATTTTCTTAAACCTCTTTAAATTTTACAAAAATAACTTACAATATTGATTATTGTAAAGAAAGAATGCCCGATGCACTAGCTGATAAGGTTCAATTGCTAACTTTAATTTATTTTAGTATACATCTGACGCCATAGTTAACAACAGGCTGACCCGATAGGGTAGAAAAAGAAAGAGAGCTTCAGGTGCCCCGTTCCATAGTTAATTAAAGTTTAATTAAATTTATTTAATAATTTATTTAAACATATAATTAATTAATTATAATTTAATAATTAGTTAATTTAATAAAAAAAGTTTAATTAATTTTTTTAATTAATTAAAATTAGTTTCATTTTTGTTTTTGTAAGTTAATAACTATGCATAAAAAGGATCAATTTCTTTCAGATAATATTCTAAGCTCAGTTAGGGTTTTCATGTAACTGCGATACAAAAAACAGTACAAAATTTCTACCAGTGGCATGCAGCCCACATAAAAGTGAGAAGTTTTTGGAGTGAAAAATTGAAATATAAGGAGCTATTATTTTTATATTTACTATTATTCTTACATGTAAACGCACATTGTAAAAAAATATATAACACTAAAAATGAAATATAAAAATATATAAACTAATAAATAAATAAAAATAATACGAAGGTAATTCTGAAATTTTTGAGACCAGTGGCAGACGCCAAACGCAGGAAAAAAATATTCATTAAATTTGTAAATTTGAACTCTTTTTATGGCCGCAGACGATAATTTGTGGCAACAATCGCAATTTAGCTGTCGTAGAATAGATTTTGAAGAAAGGAAAATGGAATTGACGCCAGATCATTATCGCGCTATGATTTTCTATGATTTTAAAGGGGGTTAAATCAAGAAGAAATCCTTCAACGTCTACAACTAGCATATGGAGACGAAACTCCATCTCGTGCTACTGTAATCAGATAGTTTACAGAATTTCGTAGTGGTCGAAGTTCTCTGCTGGATCAAGAACACACAGGAAAACCTTCATCAGCTGTAGTTCCAGAAAATGTGTCGGTCATACGAAAATGTTAGTCGATGATAATCGCTGCACTTATTAAATGATACAGAAGAAAGTTAACATTGGATCCACAGTTATTCATGAAGAACTGTATATGAAAAGATTAGTTGGGTCCCCCATAATTTAACGGAACACTAAAAAACGGTGCGTGTCAGAATCTGCAAAGAAACCATAAAATTACTTAACGATGGTGACACCGCCTTATATCTAAAATCATAACAGGCGATTAAACTTACATACCGTCTTTCGACGTTCCAACACGACAGGAAAGTAAAGTATGGGTCTTTGAATATGACCCCAAACCAACAATGGTGAAAAAGACAATGAACAATGAAAACAGTAATGTATGCCGTTTTCTTCAGAAGTACGGGACTGGTCAAAGCCATCAAGCTGGAGGGACAGAAGACAGTCACAGCTAACTGATACACCACTATGTGTCTTCCAGAAATTCTTCAAGAAGTGAATGTAAGGGGACTCATGCTTCACCATGATAATACATCCTCTCATACGGCAAGATCGACAGTCGGATTTTTTAAACAAAAACACATCAAAGTGATAGAACATCAACCCTATTCCCCTGATCTTGCTATGTGGGACTTTTGGCTTTTTTTTTAATCTGAAGAAAATTTACGTGGTCGCCGTTTTCATTCCGAAGATGAGATTGATGTATGGCTATAAAAGCATATTTTTCATCAATTCCAAGAAATGGATGGCTTGAAGCATTTAATCTTTGAAAATCGTCTGCAAAAGTGCATTGATGTTGGAGGGGACTACTTTGAACACTTTTAAGATTTGGTAAGTTAAACTAGTACCATTTAGTCATATCTCGAAAATTTCAGAGGTACCCTCGTAATTTTATAATAGATAAATAAAAGAAATGAAAATCATTAAAAATTATTTATTTTACTAGTGGGATATTTGTTTCTCCACTCTTTTACTTAGCTTTTGCAAATCGATTTCCATTTTGCAGTCAATTTTTTTTTTTTTTTTTTTTGGGGGTATTTGCGCATCGTAATGAGTATTTTAGATGAGCGTCCGTTATGTTTGAGCCTGTTTTGTGTTGGGTCAGTTTCATTTTCGGAAAAACGATTAGCTGGTATAAGTTGAACCAAAAGAGCTAACAACTTCAACTAAGAGTCTGTTTTGCTCTGCTAACAACAGGAATTTCCTTTTTGTTGAAAATTGCAGACCAGCAGAGGGAGTTCATGAAGGAAAAGAAAAAGGAATTTTTCCTGAAGATTTTAGGGAAATTAGCCTATCTGCTTGCCGCCTCGCTTTGCTTCTTCGAGCTGAGTTACGCTTTCTTTTTTTTCCCCATGAATATACTCTGTTATTTTATTTTTTTTTTATACAATAAGTATTTTAAGATATACTGTTTGGGTGTGATGTTTTAATTACTAATCAAATTTCGCGGAATTTGATCAATCGGAATTGCAATAAGCGAGTTAGGCTTAGTTATTTACTGCATGTATTGGTAAGTAGTTTTTAAATTACGCATTTGTAAATGGATCATCTAAATAATTCTAATAAAAGTATATTATATATGGAAACATAAATTCATTGCTGTTAATTGTGAAACTCGTAAAGTTTAGTTGACCACCCCTGTCTTAAATCAACTTGTTGCCTCATGAATATAATTAGCTCCACTTGCGTAATTTATTGTAAATGAAAATAGAAACTGGCGCCAGAGGAATTATAACTTCGTCTGCGTGGACGTGAGCTTGCTTTAAAGAACAAGAATCCGTTTGGTTTTTGAATAAAGGAATTGAGTTTTACAGTCCACTTGTAGTATACGTGTTTTTATTTGGAGACCATAACATTTAACATAGACCTCTAGACCCGGAAATTGGATCAGAATTCTGTGGAGTTCGGATTCAAGTTTGATTCGAGGATTCAACTGAAGCAGACTTAAGTTGCGTCATTTCCTAGTGATTCTTGTGAGTTTGAGAACCATTAAAATGCAGTGCGTATTAGCAATTTGAGAAAGGACGAATTAAATTAATTAATTTCGTCCTTTGAATTTGGCTTAAAGATGAAATAAAAGAAGGTGGAAGGTGATAAAAATTAGAAATTTGATTCAGGAAAATGAAGTTTTTAGGACTGAAACGGATCTCGTTAATAGCATAACTGAATCTGTAAAAGAAACCGTGGAGCAATCAGAAAGTTTGGAGATCGGTAAAAATGAAAGCTATCCCTGAATTTAGAGGTGAAACAGCTTAAACTTAGACGATTAGAAAAAGGAATTGAGTTAGAGAACCTACGCAAGGAAAGGTCGTTTAACTTCAAATCTGAATCTGTGGATGATCTAGAAACCTTAATTAAAATTGTAAAAGCATTGTGTATGCCGGTACCTAATAGAGCTGAATCATTCCACTTTATTTTTTTCAGTCCCTTGAGAAGGCATTTAAAGTTAAAAACGTATCCGAACAGTTAAAATCAGAAATTCTTTTCAATATTTAAAGGAGAGAAATTTAACAATTGATAAAATAAGGAGAAAAAATGAAATAAGGAGGATTAATAAAGATGAAGAGATGAATGAAATAAGGACGATTAATAGAGAGGAAGAGATTAAGGAAATAAGGAGGAAAATGTAACAATTTAGTGCTTTATATATTGGAAGAAGACTTGAAAAATTATGATAATTTAAAAGCAGTCTTATTAGAATTGGAAAAATAATATTGTAATATGTTTAACTTTGATCGACACTAGATAGTATTTTGTCTTGGCTACAATCTATCGGCTATATGTAGGTTATAATAAATTCAGGGCCAGTGTAGCCAGTGCTTTTACGTCTATGTGGGCTGCATACCACTGGTGAGACATTGTGGCTTTAAGGACCATTATGAAAACACATCATTTTAAATACGGAAAGAGTGCGAACAGTCTTTCAGCGAGTTTATATCTTTGTATCAATTATTAAACACATAAATACTACACATTATTAACTGAAATTAAATCATACTGCCAGTGCTAAATAAACTTAAAAAAGCCATTTGTGTAGATACCTACTGCATTAACGACTATATCTGCGCGTTCATCTTCGAGAAACTTCTTTGCTGGATTATAGTAAGAGCATTTATTCCGATCTTTGAAATGGAATAGGGACGACACCCCCAACCTTTTTGCTTCATGCGTGCCTTCTTGACCATGCCTGAGAAAAACAGATGACAATGGAAAAGATACATGCACAATTTTTACAACTTACTTGAATTGAGGAGGTAGCAAAAAAAAATCTTCGTTTGCAGAAATGAGTTAAATTTGTATCTCTTAGTTTAAATTATGCTGACTGGTCATATTTATTGTCACTGTGCACGGCTGAAAACATTTTCAATATAAAAAACTGCCCTTTTTAAACGTTCCATGGACGCTGAAGTAGCACCTTCTGTCCGATCAGTTATCCCGTAGAAAATTGATAAGCGGGTGACATAAGTCAAAACATAATTAGTAATAAACTCCTCGGTTTAACAAGGGAGAAACGTAATTTTGAAGAGGTTTTAATAACAATAAAAGCAATTTAAATTTTTGATTGTTAAGAAATGAATTATTTTTTAATAATTCTTGGTTATTTATCAGGTGTAAATACACTCATTTTGCCCGACTCGTGGCTCAGTGGCAACGGGTGCAGTTTAGCTCATCACATTCATCATTCAATCCGCCGGCGTTTGTGTTCAGCACCTTGCCTCGTGAGTCGGACTATCTGCTGGAAGTTTCTCCCATACGATATGCAACTGCGTTGTAGTTCCACCTAAAAGTTATCCAGAAAAGCTTCTTCAAACAGACTTCTACCTATGGGCGCTCCATCACGACAGAAGCTGCCCCTTTTCCTCCATCCATGAGTAGATTAAACGTGGGATATCCGTCCCTCACTGCAGGACACTGAGAATTAGACACAACATGCTCATTTCACTATGCAACTACTAGCCACTTACAGATTTACACAATCTTAAAATGCTCAGCTTGATTCATTCAGTGACACAAAAATATAATTTAAAATCTATGAGAAACATGAAATATTATTAAATTAATGACCTTTATGGAAAAAACGGAACCTATCAAGAAACCATTACCCCTGAAATACAAATTGAATTCGCTGCTCCCATTTTTCACTCCCATTTGATCATTTTAAATGCTTCTTATTGGTTTCTTACTTTTTCAAAAAATTTCTTTCAGGTGTAATTCTTATTGGTTTATTTAAATTTCTTTCACGTGCTTATAATAATAATATAAATAATTCATTAAATAATGTAAAGTTGTTCAAAGAGATCGTCTGGGAGAAGCAGCGACAATTTTATTACAAAATTAAAAATGAGATTTTTCAAGGAAAGAAAATCGTTCGGTATTTTATAGTCTTTTTATTTTTTATTTTTTACGATTGCTGTTATGCGTCTTGTTCTTATATTAAATTCTATATTTATGTATAATATAGCCCTTGTATATAGATCCAGACGATTATACACTGACGGGAAAAAAAATCCCAACACCAAGATCACCAACAACTGAGAGAGAAGACCGCCGCATTCGGCGTACAGCTGTGGCGCATCGTACTGCGTCTGCGGCAGAAATTCGAGCTGCAGTTGGTACCACAGTGATACAACGGACTGTTAGAAATCGGTTACTTCAAGGGCAGCTCCGAGCTAGACGCCCTGTAGCGTGCATTCCACTGACTTCAAGCCATTGCCGTTTATAATACCAGTGGTGTCAAGGCAGAGCTCAATGGAGATCTGTTGTGATTTCGGATAAAGGCAGGTTCTGCCTTGGTGCCAGTGATGGCCGTGTGTTGGTCAGAAGGAGGCTGGGGGAAAGCCTGCATCCAGACTGTCAGCGGCCTAGACAAACTGGACCTACATCTGGAATCCTGGTCTGGGGATCAATTTTCCATGACAGCAGGAGCACTCTCGTGGTTATCCCAAACACACTGACTGCAAATTTGTATGTCAGTCTGGTAATTGAACCTGTAGTGCTGGTATTCATGAACAGCATTCAGGGGGAATTCTAACAGGATAACGCTCGCCCTCATACCGCTGTTGTAACGTAACGAGCTCTACAGAATGTCAACATGTTACCTTGGCCTACGAGATCACCAGATCTTTCTCCAATTGAACACGTATGGGATATCATTGGACGACAACTCCAGCATCATCCACAGCCAGCACTGACATTCACAGTATTGACAAATCAAGTGCAACAAGCATGGAACTCCATACCACAAAAATGACATTTGCATAATGCACGTTTGCAGGCTTGCATTCAAAATTCTGGAAGTTACCCCGGCTATTAATGTAACAGCATTTTACTCTTTGAAATGCATTTTCTTTGTCTTAAATTAACCTGTGATCTTTAAAATTTAATCAATTAAACACGTTAACTAGACAAATGAATTGTTCGAATTTCATTATCTACAATACTTGGCGTTGGGATTTTTTTTCCCGTCAGTGTATGTGCTATTTTTAATTATTGACCTTTACCTCACCTATTTAACTGGTAAGTGCGACATAGTAATAGAAGCAGGGATGAGGTATTGGGTAAAAATAAAGTAAACATATAAATACAAGGGGCTTGAATGACTGAGTGACTGGCGCTATGGCGCTCTGTGCCACCGATTTCGGTCCCGGCAGTCCCATGGATGTTTGCAGTGGTTCGGAATCCAATTTAATCCGTAGGTCCCGGTCTAATATGATTATAGAGCGTTGGGAGTAGAGCTGACAACCCTAGCCTGTAAAAAGTCAGCGTCACGGGGTCAAGTCAGACTTCTACCTACGGATGCCCCATCACAACAGAAACTGACCCCATTTCCCTCTTTCCAAGGGACCACACAGGTTCATGGACTTGATCTGGATGTTGCTGTCTACCAAGAGAGATAAGAAACAATAACAATATATAAATACACACACAATTCTTACATCACCGGCGGCCTGATGGCCAACTGGCTAGCGCTCTGGCCTTTGGTACCACAGGCTTTAGCTTCGAAACCTGGCGGTGGCATGAATGCTTGTGTGTGGTTCGAATCTACGCTAAACTGTAGGTCCCAGTCTATTTAGCACTCATGTGCACAAAATGCCCGTAGAGCGAGAAACCAAAACTTAAATACCTACAAACCAGCATCAGCTCATTGTATTCAATGAATTGAATATTAAGAAGGGGTAGTCGAACATCACGTTAAAAATATTAAGAAATTCCTACATTACAATAAGAAAGTACAAACTTCACAAATTCCCTCATGAAGCCACACAGCTCTTCTTTAGTTAGATTTTCACTCCGGAATCTGTTTCGCACGTCTTCACTTTCTATGTAGCTCAGGTAACTTGCACTACTACTCATATGAACTACTCTGAAACAAAAAAAAGACAAGTTTCATGTGCATTGTTTGGCACAACAGCTCCATTGTGGGCCGTCTGCCTACTGGTAGATTACGAGACGAGAGATATTTTTCTTTTTACGGGGTAAGATTGCCAACCCTACGACCAAAGTTCAACAGCTATATTAAACCGGGACCTACGGCTTAAAGTGGATTCCGAACCACTACAAACATGCATGCCCCTCTGCCCCCCGGAACTCGAATCCGAAACCTGTGGCACCGAGCGCCAGAGAAGTTTCATGCATAAAGAGTTGAAATAAATAAAGCGCCCCCGCCCCCATCCTTCCTATTCTAAAGTACTGCCGTCCTTTTCGTACTAGAGTTGGCGCTGTATAGCCACTTCGCCACTTCGTTTCTTTTACCTGAGCGCATCTATTTAGGAAACGTAAACGTGTTACGAAGTGATTTTGAAAATTCCGAGAAATGCCTGAAATTGTCTTTCTCATGTCAGGCATTTCTTTAACTATATGCTGACATAGATGCAAGAAATGTTATTATGTTTATAATATTGTTACGGTTGTTATTCAATAAATAAAGCGCCTACCCCCTGTTCTAAAGGAACAGAAAGAATGGGAGAGCACGCAAGCGCACACTTGGATGCAAGAATTGCTGTTGTGTTTATAAAGAAATTATTTAAATTAATTTCTAAGAAGTGTAATTTTTGTTTATAATTCTAATCATTTTGCGTGAAATGTAATAAAACATTGCAAGAATTTTATATAAATGAACATTTTATTTTTTTTTTTTTATTATTTGGGCAGGGGGACATATTACACAAGAAGATTTATTAAAAGAAATGTAAAATATTTATAAAACTGAAATTTGTGTTCATTTACAACTAAAACTGAACCATTACTTTTAAAAACTTCTACATTTTTCCCCCTTCGCGCCAACAGTAGTAGTAAAGAGTGTTGACAAAAGTCCCCAAGCCAACGTCGCTTATGTTAAACTACATGCAAAGCCTGGAAATGCACGCTTAAAACAAGTGGTAAACGAGTGCAGTCTATTCCACAGTGCAAAATAAGCTCATTTTCCCTCTGTGACGCAAGTGAACTATGCGACCAGTCCCGTTGTAAAAAAATGAAGAGCAGAGTCAGCCATCACGTCTCCCCCGAAGTGGACAGTGCCGAATGTAAAAGTCACATGAATTGTATGGCCACGCGACGATTTGCTTGTCCCACACTCGCAACCCCGATGCGCGATCTATTATAATACGGCTCTATGGTTTATTGCCGTTTTACTTCTCAAATTCATTTCATACTTCCATTTTCATATTGGTGTCGAAAATGTTACATATCTAGAATTTTTTTGAAACTTTTTCCGTTATTCTTATAACTCTTACCACTTGAAGTGTAACTGTAATTGGTCTTTTCCCCCTCACTTCATTGTTGGCTGTCACCCGTGATAGACGCGGGTTATGTGTGTGCATATTTAATATTATATTTATGTATCTATATATCGTCATTTGCAGCGTGTCCAAATAAAAAAAATGAGGAAAAGTGTTGGAGAAATATTTGAATTGACTGACTACTTTCGGATATCTCCCTCTACGCTTCGTTCTACTAGAAAGGTAACAGAAATTTTATACGAAATTTTCTAGTTTAGCGGATTGTTAAGTGAGGTAAAATTTGGCATCCCTGCTGGGATTGGAATTGCTTAGTATTTAGAAAAAACACTTTTAATTTTGAAAGGGCGAATGACGAAAATAGTATTAAAGAAGATAAATTAAGTTTGTTAAAAAATTAATGCGGTGTTTCTAGAACATCCGTTACAACGATTTTAACAAAATTAGAATCAGAGCTAAAAAAAACAATGACGTAATAGATATAGATAAATTAGAAGCATTTCTTGAAATGTTAACTATTAAACATGACACTCTGAAAGAAATAGAAAATAAATAGAGAAAAAGATGATACGAGAAAAAAACTATGAGGAAAGGCATGAGATCCATCTTTATACAAAGAAAAAGTAGTGAGACTTTTTCCTGGTAAAGACAACAAAGTTCAAGTTGTTGAATTGAAAACCAAGAACGGGCATTTCATAAGTCATATACAGTACCTATATCCATTAGAAATTAGGCAAGATGAAAGGTGTGCCTTGCAGAATATAACTCCACCATCTGACTCCTTCTGCAACAAGAGCCCCGACACTGATGATTCCTCATGAAATCCAGTGGATGCCTCAAATGTAGTTGTCCTCAATCTATTGACTGTAGCAATAGCACTATTATTACACCTGTCTTATGGTTATATGACGGATGTACTAATAGTGCTATTTATCAGCAATCCGTTATGGAAGAATCCTGAGCTCCAAAGCGATTGTTTCATATCTAGAACCCTTTTGAAACTTTTACCATTTTTGTTATTCTTTGAACTCCCATCGCTTGAACTGTAACCGTACTTTGGTGGGAGAACTTTTTCCCCAGCACTTCTTTGTCGGTAGTCACCAGTGATAGACGCGGATTTTTGTGTGTACATATTTAATATTAATGCATCTATAGTAAACTATTTGTTAATGGGAAAGACAATAGATGGCGCCACCAACCAGAGATGTAACTCCGTACGAGGGTATGATTCCCGTACGGGGATTCCAATGTAAGAGCAAGGGCAAAGTAAGGTAAGCTATGGAATTGGCGATGACGAGCGGTGGCTCGATTAAGTATTCGTATCAATAAATTTATATATATATCAACTGAAAGTTGTCTCAATTAATGATAAAAAGAAAAAGAAGCCAACACTATAATATCGTCATTTGTAGCGTGTCCAAATAAAAATATGAGGAAAAGTGTCGAAGAAATATTTGAACTAACTGACTACATCCCGACCTTTCGCATATCTCCTCCACGCTTCGTTGGACTAGAAAGGTAACAGAAATTTTATACGAAATTTTCTAGTTTAGCATATTGTTTGGCGAGGTAAAACTTGGTATAAAAGATTTGTAACGTGTTTCATCCTTCATCAATAAGCAAAACGATTATTTAAAGCCAATAACAAAAAAGATCTATTTAACTTTATCAAAATATAAACTCGGAGAACATCGTTCCTACCAATGTAACACTCTTTTCTCTAACTGACTTCCTCTATATCCGTATCAATAGTTATAACAACCCTCATCAAACAAAGAGCGCCGATATTACAGCAATCTTCATGAGAAATTCGATTATTTGTAGTGGTTATTAACTGTTTATATGTTTAGTTTCCTTGGGTTAGAACCGTATTTACCAGAGATGACTGGATAGTAAAAGAGGCCTGATGTCCGAGTGGCTAGCACTCGGTACCAGGTTTCGGCTTCGAGTCCCGTCTGTGCCATGGATGCTTGTAGTGGTTTTTGAATCTACTTTAAACTGCAATTCCCTGTCTAATAGGATCGTAGAGCGTTGTGTGGGTAGTGTGACTCGCGTGCGTAGCCTATCTTCGAGCTACACGTGCCCCTGGGTAGTGCTCAATGAGTAACGTCGGTGCAGCGCTTGCTTATGACATAAAGATAACTGTCTCTGTATTGCCAGCTGAATTAGAAAAAAAAAAAAAAAGATAATGAAATGTGAAAGTAATTTATAAAAATTCTCCAAAACCTTTCTCTTCATGCAAATTGGGTATCTGAAAAGGTTTTTCAATAATTCAAGATCACACTAAATTAATCCTAAATAGAGCCAAACTTTTTTTTAGTTTGAAGAAATTCTCAATTAAAGTTAAAGTTTTTAACTTGCATTGAAAAAATGTCATTTAGAAGTGAGTGTTGAGTTAATCTAACATACCTTGCATGTGACCTTAGCAAAGGAAATAAATGCAGACAGACTTTCAAAGTTCCAGAAAAGTTTACTTTCATTGTATTCACTGCTTGCTCTGCGAAGGGCGTAGTATCTCTAGCTGCGCAAAATCAAAGTAACCAATTTAATTCCTAACAAAAACGTAAAAATCAATTATTAAATAATGATGTTGATTACAAAATTATATTTGAATTACGTGTTATTAACAAAGTTTAAAGAAATTTTACGCTTTTGAATATGTGCTCACCTGGTCAAATCTATATGTTTGAATAAATTTCAAAAGTTAGATCTAGGAAGTATAAAAATATCTTTAAATGCAGCTGAAATAGTTTCGACCAGGTGCGCAAATTTAAAAATGTCAAATTGAAACCAGATGCGCAATGGACCAATTCGAAATTAAAATTTAAAAGTATTATTTTTTAATAAACATCCTTATAACGTGTGAAATTTGTCTGCCTGACAACAACTTGAGTGCGTTCGTTCTGTACAGTTTTGATGAGAATATTTTAGAAGTAAAAAAAAAAAAAAAAAATGTGGCTTGATTAGGCTTTGTATTCTACTAAAATGCAGTTCCTCTTCCACGATGATATCCTTTCAAAAGCAATAAATTAAGTAAGAAGATATGCTGAATACAAACAGTCAAAACAAAAATTTAAATAATAGACACACTATATTTAGTTTAAAAAACAAATTACATAAAAATATTTACTAAAAATTATTCGTAGTTTAAATGACAGCTGTTTGAACAATATTTACCCTGTAGAGAATTGCTGCATTATTTACCAAAACATCTAATCCACCGTAATTTTGCTTGAGGAACATGGCCAGAGATTTTATGCTGGCGTCGTCCGTTATGTCCAGCTGGTGGAACTTGGGATGCGAGCCCTCTGATTTCAGCTTCTCCACCGCAGCTCTACCGCGATCCTCATTTCGAGCTAAAATTGGGAATGGTAATGAAGTAATAGACACCAAATAATGCATACGAGGAGAAATATTCGAAACTCACCAGTCAAGAAAACATCTCCATGGAATTTCGAGCACAATTCACGTACGATTTCATATCCAATTCCTTTATTGCTTCCCGTAACCTATTAAGAAAACCATACTTTACTAAACTCGAAAGTATCCCGCCACAATTTTCCTACATATTTTACACACTAGATATACTTTCTATTTCTATACCATATTTTTATTCTGCTACATGTTAGGTATAACATACTTTATTAAACTCGAAAGTATAACATCACAATTTTCCTATATTGAATATGAATTTTCTTACATGAGCCATATACTACTACTTTCCTAGATAATTTACTAAACTCTCGAAAGTATAACATCACAATTTTCCTGCATACTTTTACACTGGTGTCTAAAAGTTAAACATAATTGATAATTATGTGAATAAAGAAGGAACTGTAAATCAGAATGGCGGAAACGTGATATCGAAGGTGTAAAATGATTATAAAATAAGAAAGCAAATCAAAAGAACGATAATAATTAATTTTATCATCCAAAGTATCATTTTTGAAAGAAAACTGAGCATAGCAAGGGTTCACACTTTAAAGAAAAAAAAAAGAAAACATTACATAAAATACTGATGCTGCAGTTTAATAAGGCGTGTGGTCCCCCTGACAGCCAGGCACTGCACAGCGATTTACCATACTTGCTATGAGATGATGAATGATTTGTAGGCTCAAACGGTTCCAAGCTTCTTGGAGAGCTCTCTTCAGTTCTGTAACGGGCTTGGTGGGTGCGAAAGGGCTGCCGAGCATATCCCATACATGCTCGATAGAATTTAAATCAGGGAGTTCGCAAACCACGACATGCGCTGGATGTTTTCCGTTTCAAGGAAGTCATCAACCAGCACTGATCGGTGCCATGTCGCATTATCATCGATGAATATGAGGTCAGGACCGACAGCACCTCGAAACAAGTGAACATAAGGCTCAAGAACTTCGTCTCTGTATCTTTGACCAGTCACAGATCCGTGTCAAAAGAAATGGAGGTCTGTGCGGCCGTCCATCATGATGCCTGCCCATGCCATTACTCCCCTTGATGGAAAATGATGTCTTTCCGTTATGTTTCTTGGTTCAAAACGTGTTCCACGTTCTCTCCATATCGTTACCCGACGAGAATCACTGCTCAGACTAAACCTGGACTCGTCACTGAACATCACATTGGCCCACTCTCCAACACTCCAATGTTGATGTTTCAAACTCCAGTTCAAACGAGCGCGTCTATCCGCAGACGTGAGGGGAATGCAAACTGCTGGTCTTCTGGCATACAGGCCAGCATGATTGAGTCTCCTGTAAACAGTTTGTCTCGAAATTCGTATTCCTGTGGCGACTGTGAGAGCCGAACCCAGTGCTCTGGCAGTACTGCCCCTCTGACGTAGCTCACTTATTACCAGATATCGGTCTTGGCTAGGGGTTGCGACTCTTGATCGACCTGATACTGGTTGTCGGGTAACATCTCCCGTTCTTTTAAACCTCTGCCACAGTCTTGAGATCACAGACTGGTTCACATTCAAAATTCGAGACACTTCGGTTTGTGATCGTAAGGATTCCAGCATTCCAACGATTCTTCCTTCCGCAAACATGTCAATTGGCGTCTTTGGGCCATCATTCACCTTGTTTGATGGTTAACAACGTTCCTTCGCACAGCAGTTACACGAAACTTGTCTGAACTGCCTATGCTGCGTGAATCGGTTTCTCTGCGTTCCGACATGCGCAGGTGAAAAGTTTTGCATAAACCCAATGTTTCTTCTTCACCCAATTAATATCCGCAAAAAATTTGGAATAATTTTACGAATATTTACTCCATGTTTTTCGCATTTTACGATTTATGCTTAACTTTTTGGACACCAGTGTACATACTCCTGCATACATATACTTCCTATTTCTATACCTACATATTTTTATATTACTACTTTCCTACATACCTTACATATTTTACGAAACCAGAAAGTATTACATCACAATTTTCCTACATTGAATATGAATTTTCCTACATGAGTCATATTTACATTTATATAATATTCATATAGTGCGCTTCAAAGCTAAGCCTAGCGGCCTACAATAACAGCATACAAATACACACGCAATTCTTACATGCCTGGTGGCCTGATGGGCAGGTGGCCAGCTCTCTGCCTTTGGTGCCACAGGCTTGGGGTTCGAATATATTGATATTGAAAAGTCGATATTATTGAAAAAAATATCGATAGTAGTTGTATAGTAACCGTGCTTCCACCTAAGCATTGCAAGAGCACCACCTGTGGCGTTCAGGAGAAATGGTCAGCAGGCCTCCGGACTCTCACCCGAGAGGAAGTAGAGCGTAAGAGGCGCTGCCACTGATAAAGGTTTAGTTGGTAATCTTTCACACTGAGAAGATATATATTCAATGTAACTCTGCGGGATAATCGGCATACAGACTCTACCTCGGAGAGGAAGTATATGTCGCTCATCTAACGCGTACTTTAGTACCTTTATTTTCGGCTTAGAAGTGAAATCCTTCCACGAATCTTTAATGATATGTGTTTAAATGTGTTAAATGTTGTCGGTAGTTAATAGTGTGTATGCAGTGTTTGGGCACATGTAAATATATGAAAATATATTACTATTTATAAATGATTGTTGGTGTATACTTTTTTGTATATCCTGGTGTTGTAGCTAGACATAATTATTTACAAATTTTTTTAATGTTTGTATTTGGAACGAGTTATATTTGTTGATATGATTTAATCTCTAACTTTCAACCTATCCATAATTTCTCTAACTTTCAACCTACCTTTCAAACGATTCCAGTTTCAGAAAAAAAAATTCCTATTATAATTTGATGAGGAAAACAAACCAGAAATTTCCTAATGTTTTATGTACAAAAAAATTTGCTTTCCTATTACATATTTCCCTTTCCTATTTATTTAATGAATACATTAAAGTTATTGAACGTTTCTTATCATCCTGCTAGGGAATACTTTTTGGCTTAAAAATGGAAAGACTTGATATCTAGAAGAATCAAGAATCTAATCTAGAAATCTAAATCTAGAATTAAAATCCAGAAATACAAATGACAGCATTTGTACGAAACGTCTTTTTTCAATTCCTACTATTAGCTCACACTCTCCCTATATATATATCTTGTTCAAATTTTCAATCGTTCATAAAACACTTTTTGTTCATACACTCAAGTTCAAATGCACTTTTTTTGAACTTGTAATGGATGACACTTGTTAATACAGTTTTTCAAATATTAATTCACTAATTAAATTTAATGAATTAATTTTATTTTTTTTTTTTTAGATTTAAGTTGCATATATCTAATAATAGATGGCGCCAAATGCAAGAGGAAAATTTCCACATTATTTGTAAAGGACTTTTCTGCAATAGAGAGGAAAAAAAGTAGGAATTGACTATAATTTTTTTTTTTATGTATTACTTGTTTTTTTAATTATTGTTATTTTTTTCTCAAAAATAAAGTACATTTAAGGTTAATTTTTTTTTTTTTTGTAGAACATTAGGTCGTTGTTAAGAGAAAGAATCCTATATTGTGTTACATACAATAAAAACTAATTAAGAAACCAACCAATTTTTATCCTAAAGAATTAATTTATTATATACACTCTCATGTCCATAAATTAAGGATAATGAAGTTCAGGCAAAGAAAGAGACAGAAGCAAAAACAAATTTGACTTATTTGTAAACTCTACTTATTAAACAAAGGGTAAAGAGCAAAAAAGATGCTATATGTTTGACATAATTAATAAAAATTATGATTTTTACTCCCTGGAGCAAATTTCAAAAGACCCTATTTACAAAAAACAGTATAACATGGTTAGTATGATGGTTAATATGGAGTATGTCTCCCGGACGATGCAATACAGGCCTTACAACGCCTAGGCATGCTGAGTATCAAATTATCAATCTGATTTTGGGAATATTACACCACTCATCAAGCAATGCCCTCCGAAGTTCCGGTTGACAGGTGGGACGGGGTTGACGGGCTGCAGTTCGTCGGTCAAGCATATCCCACACATGCTCTATTGGATTCAAGTCCGGTGAGTATGCTGGCTGATCCATACGGGGACATCCTCCAATTGAAGGCATTCGTCTACAATGTTTGCACGGTGAGGACGGGCGTTATCATCCATAAACAGAAATTCAGCACCCATGGCGCCCCGAAACAAACGTACATGTAGTTCCAGAATGACATCCCGATAGATGTGGCCTGTCATCGTTACACTCTGATCATTCAGGTCAGTTCTGTAACCAAGAATAATTCCTCCCCAAACGAGCCATCCTGCACCACCGTAGCGGTGTCGTTCAATGGTGTTCTCTTGTTGGTAACGGGTACCTGGCGCTCTCCATATGAAAGTCCGGCAAGTATCAAACTGCAAACTAAACCTGGACTCGTCGGAAAAACATCACACATGTTGTGGTGTCCACAATGCATGCTCACTACTCCAGGTTAATCTCAGGCGACAGTGAGTTGCGTTAAGTGGAACACATCTGACAGGCCTACGAGCATATAGACCAATGTGCCCTAAGCGTCTGTACACGGTCTGCCTTGAAACTGTCGTACCGGTAGCTGAAGAGAGCTGACGAGGAGACAGGTCTGATGCTGTGTTCCGTCTGTTTCTTTTGGCAGTAACTGCTTAATACCAGTCCTCATTCGGCGTTTTAACTCGGGGGGCGCCCTGTGCTGTAACATCTACTCACATTACCATCATCTTGGAATCGTTGCCAAAGCCTGGAGATGACACTCTGGGCGTTTCAAGTTCCTGGGATACTTCCAGCTGGATACGTCCACATTCCAGTCGTCCGATAATTCTACCACGTAAAAATCACCCAAATGCTTCCTTTGTGCCATAACTATGCGGTTATTGCACTGAAAGGCTTTTTAAAGCGCTTGTGAACAATTTTACTTCTTTGCCACCATTCCTTATATACGCCTCTCTTACACTCTCTCGTCATTGTGACGCACTATCCGTGCCATCTAGTGGTTTCCTGTAATTTGCATATTCTTCTTCAACATGTGTGTGATAATTGTACAGGTGAAATTTTTATTTTAGATTTCAATTTCTGTGTGATTCTGAATTATCCCTAATTTATGGATATGAGTGTAAATAAATAGAATAGAAGTAATATATAAAGTAGAGAGAGTTAAATATATTTATTTAAGAAATATTTATTTATTATATTTATATTATTTATGTATTTATTTATTATTTTCATATTTATTTATTTATTAAGAGGAAAGAACGCTCTAGTTAATCTGATTGGTTGGACCATTCTGGGCTCATTTAGTATTGTCAGATGCTATTGCCTAACTAACTAACTCCCTGGCACTAAGCCCATGGTGGGCAAGGCCCTCTGCCAACTGGCAGATTTCGAGATAGGGGATGATTTCTTTTTACAGGATAGGGTTGTTAATTCAATGCTCTCTGGTCAACCACATGATTCGTGGCTCATCGGCAACTTGCGCAATTAATGTTCAAGTGGAAGAAAAGAGCTGACTCGATGGTGATTGTGACAATGCGTGCAGTCGGGCTGCTTGGTGGGAGATTTTCTCCCATATTAAACGCAAATGCGGAGTTACCCCCAAAAGTCCTCCCGTGAGACACTGTCCTCCCCTTCATCCGTCGTGGGCTGCACGAGAACCTCCTATGTTCCACCCTCACCTTTCTAATTGGTTACATAGCCTTTGGTACGGGGGAGACGTGTGAAGAAAAGAAAGAAAAAGAAAATCATATTAGACCGGGACCTATGGTTTAAAGCGGATTACGAACCACTACAAACATCCAGTGCATCGCCGGGTCTCGAACACTGTGGCACCGTGCGCCAGAGCGCTAATCACTCGGCCATCAGGTCCCTAGATGATAGATGAAATTAATAAATATTTAAATAATAATAATGATAAGATTTAAAATTTAGAAACAATTTTTAATACTTGTACAGTTAATGGCCCATTACACACTGCATTAAAAATACTCTAGGACAGGAAAGTTTGAAAGCATTTGTGGGAAGAAATGGTAAAGCTATTTAGAAATGTAACCTTGAAACGTGAGTAACGTAGCAATAAAGTGTCAAACTTATTTTCTAAAAAAAAAGTCTGTACGACTACATAATAAATATTATACATAGAAACAAATTCAGAGATGCCAACATTAAGTAACAATTTTTAGTTTTATCTGGAAATATTGTCAGTAGTTTTTTTGAAATTTGTCAGTAGCAGGAAGGAGTGGTAATGTTACACACCTTCTAATAGAATTGGAGTAACTCGACCTTACCACAAAAATTTTCATCAAGAGATGTACATTCACAACTGCAGCTGCATTTTCTAATATTATCAAGTAATGCAGTAAGTAATTTTTAAAAAGGGAAATTCTAATTAAAATAATTGTGTATTTAATGTAGAGATCATTTATTGCTACTAATATGAGTGCTGAACATAAAGTAGTGCAACTATTACCGTCCTGCAAGTAGCAATTGCAGACGCAGTATTAAATTCCTGAAATGTGGGGAAGTATACAAAGCCAGCATTTGTTGAATAAAGGAAAAACACCTTTTGCCCTACCTGCATCAACCGGGCGGGGGAGGTCAGAGAAGGCTTCTGGAGAGATTGCAAATTCAAAGGCCTTCCTCAAAGCAATTATGATCCTGTCAATCAGCAGAGGTGGAGAGTTGTTTCATATCGACTCATTAGTCAACTCCAGACTCTTAATTCTCAACTGTAACCGTTCTTTACTAAAGCATTTAGAAAAATTTGTGAAATATAAATTTAAAGACTTTTATTGAATTCAGATATCTGTGAAAAAATGCACTAAGGAACATATATATGTTATGATTTTAAAGATGTAGTATTTGCTTTAATTTAAAAGGCATCATTACATTCTAAATTTGCTTCAAAAATTGTATTTCCTATAAAATATAACAGGTAGCGAAGAACTGTAGAAAGGCTGATTGGTTTGGTTTGTCGCTCTACGGCCATCTTGTGCCCACTTTGGGCTAAACAGACCGGGACCTACAGTTTAAAGTGGATTCGAACCATTACAAACATCCATGGCACCACCGTGACTCAAACCCGAAACCTGTGGTACCGATTGCTAGAGCGCTAGCCACTCGGCAATCAGGCCTCGTAGAAAGGCTGAAGACAATCAACAGAAAAGGTTACATTCAAAAGGCTATAATAGCTTCTATAAGATCTTCTTTTATTGTTGATCCAAGATAGCTTTTTATAAGTCTTAGTGTTGAGAAAAATCAATGTTTGAGAGAACAGTTAGAATAATCGGATTCCTGATTCTTCAATAAAAATAATTTTTTACTTTTTCAAAAATTATGAGAATGTTAAGGAGGCAATTCAATTGTATCCTTCAATAATGATAATGAGACTTATAAAAAACTAGCTTGGATCAACAATGAAAGAAGATCTTATAGAAGCTATTATAGCCTTTTGAGATTAGAATGTACAATTTTCAATCACATGTCTTCAGCTTTTCTATAGTTCTATGTAACCTGTTAATTTAGAACTCTTATTTCTATAGGAAATACATTTTTGGAAGCAAGTTTACAATGCAATGATATATTTTAAATCAGCAAATACTACATCTTTAAAAACGTAAAAATACTTCATAGTGCAAAAACAAATATTTTTTACAGATATATGAGTTCAATAAAAGTCATTAAATTTATTTCACAAATTTTCTAAATGCTTTAGTAAAGATCGGTTATAATTAAGAGTTAAGAGTGTAAAGTCGACTAATGAGTCGGTATGAAAAATTTCGACTTAGAGGTCAGAAATCTTTTAGTCGACTACCCACCCTGGAAAACAAGCCAAAAATTTCTTAAGAATTTCTTTTTATTCTTCAAATAATGTTTGAGAAAATGAAGTGGTTGCGCAGCCTTAAGCAAAAGTATATATATATATATATATATACACTCATGTCCATAAATTAAGGATAATTTAGAATCACACAGAAATTGAACTCTAAAATAAAAATTTCACCTGTAGAAATATCACACACATCTTGGAGAAGAATATGCAAATTACAGGAAACCACCAGATGGCGCGGATAGTACGTCACAATGACGAGTGTAAGAGAGGGGTATATAAGGAATGGTGGCAAAGAAGTAAAATTGTTCACAAGCTCTTTAAAAGCCTTTCAGTGCAATAACCGCACAAAGGAAGCATTTGGGTGATTTTTACGTGGTAGAATTATCGGACGACTGGAATGTGGACGTATCCAGCTGGAAGTATCGAGGAACTTGGAATCGCCCAGAGTGTCATCTCCAGGCTTTGGCAACGATTCCAAGATGATGGTAATGTGAGTAGATGTTACAGCACAGGTCGCCCCCGAGTTACAACGCCGAATGAGGACCGGTATTTAGCAGTTACTGCCAAAAGAAACAGACGGAGCACAGCATCGAACCTGTCTCGTCAGCTCTCTTCAACTACCGGTACGACAGTTTCAAGGCAGACCGTGTACAGACGCTTAGGGCACATTGGTCTATATGCTCGTAGGCCTGTCAGATGTGTTCCACTTACCGCAACTCACTGTCGCCTGCGATTAACCTGGAGTAGAGAGCATGCATTGTGGACACCGCAACATGTGTGATGTTTTCCGACGAGTCAGGTTTAGTTTGCAGTCTGATTCTCGCCGGACTATCATATGGAGAGGCCCGGTACCCGTTACCACCAAGAAAAACCCATTGAACGACACCTGTTACGGTGGTGCAGGATGGCTCGTTTGGGGAGGAATTATTCTTGGTTCCAGAACTGACCTGAATGATCAGAGTGTAACGATGAACAGAGTGTGCCACATCTATCGGGATGTTATTCTGGAACAACATGTACGTTTGTTTCGGGGCGCCATGGATGCTGAATTTCTGTTTATGGATGACAACGCCCGTCCTCACCGTGCAAACATTGTAGACGAATGCCTTCAATTGGAGAATATCACCCGTATGGATCGGCCAGCATACTCACCGGACTTGAATCCAATAGAGCATGTGTGGGATATGCTTGGCCGACGAATTGCAGCCCGTCAACCCCCTCCCACCTGTCAACCGGAACTTCGGAGGCATTGCGTGATGAGTGGCGTAATATTCCCCAAGATCAGATTGATAATTTGATACTCAGCATGCCTAAGCGTTGTAATGCCTGCATTGCATCGTCCGGGAGATATACTCCATATTAACCATCATACTAACCATGTTATACTGTAAATAGGTTCTTTTTTGAAATTTGCTCAGGGAGTAAAAATCGCAATTTTTATTAATTATGTCAAACATATAGCATCTTTTTGCTCTTTACCTTTTGTTTAATAAATAGACTTTACAAATAAGTCAAATTTGTCTTGCTTCTGTCTCTTTCTTTGACTGAACTTCATTACCCTTAATTTATGGACATGAGTGTATATATATATATATACAAAACATTAAATTTGCATTTATTTAGAATTTTTTTAAATGAATGAAGAATTCGTTTTGAAAATCATTGCTTGATGGAACTTTTTACAGAGAGAAAATATTTTTTTCTAATGCAGCTGGGAAACACTTAGACAATTGTCTTTTGATGTCTTAAGGCGCGCGTTGCACCGACGTTACTCTCTGAACACTACCCTGGAGGTGCATGTAGCTTTGAAGATAAGCTACGGACGCGGAGTAACACTACCCCCTGCAACGCTCTACGATCCTGTTAGACCGGGACCTATGGTTTAAAGTGGATTCCGAACCACTACAAACATCCATGGCACCGCCGGGAATCGACCCCGAAACCTGTGGTACCGAGCGCCAGAGCGCCAGCCGCTCGGCCTATCAGAGGAATAATATAAAGGCAGCATTTATCTAACATTCTTTCCTACTTCATTATTATTAAATTTAAAAAAAAAAAAATATTGCAGAAATTTTTGTAGTTTTCGCAGGTCCTGGTACTATATTTCTTAAAATCAAAGAGATTTTTAGCGACGATTGCGCAAGTTCCCAATACACAAAAATGTTTCTTTTTTTTTAATTTTCCTCTTTCTTTTCTTGGTTAAATACGATTCTGTGCATGTTTGTATTAAAAAATTAGCGAAAAAGTGAAGGAAGGCAGAAGATGTTGTAGCATTTTTCTCACCGGAAGAGTTTTGGCATTTCATTCCCAGAAGAGAGGGGTGTATGCTATTTGACATCCATCACTCAAATTTGGCAGTAGACAAATAGTGTTGTGTGTAATTATATTACAAGCAATTATTTTTTTTTGTACTAATGAGAACAACCAAATATGATAGCAGATAGATCACTCAAATATGATAGCAGATATTCGGTATTATGTATAATACCTCATAAAATGAGGAAATGTCTGTGTAACCTTCACAGGTCGAAAACAACTGCAGATTGAATATGGATTACACCATGATTTGTTGCATCGTGATGGGTGATAGGCCATGAGCTGAGAAATGTCTACTTCAGTGAGAAGTGAGGGAAGCGCACCCCCTCCTCTCTCTTGACGGATTGTCTTAAAAGGAGTTTTTTGATGAAGTAAAGAGACAGTTCTGCAACGAATCGACCAGAAGTGTGTTTTTTCTTTTTCTTCGAGGTGACTGGATAGGATGGAGTTTCAGCCTATTTTCAAAGTGATACCCTTGGAGTTTCGTGTATCACGCCGTGTGATAATTAAGATTTACCGCAGACCAGACAATTAGATTATTATGTATATATATAGTACTTATAAATAAAAATTACAGTGTTCCCATGAACCTGAAAGTGGACCTCTTCTTGAAGCCGTTATAGGTTTAGTATAAGCCGAGACGTTACGTTACGTTACGTTAGTTTTTTCCGTAACCTATAGTTAATCCAAAATTTTGTTATTTTTTGTAGTAATTAAGAATAATCCATAGTTGTTGGCATCTCTATACATTGCATTAAATCCGTATCAAATTTAGTCATACTACTGTGTCCAAAAGTAAGAACAATTTTCAATTTAAAATTCCCGGGCTTACGGAATTTCCTTTTTTTTTCTTTTTTAGGTTGCTGGCACTGTCCTTGACATCTGTGTGAAATTTCGTGTCAAAATATTCATTAGTGTTTCAGTTACGCTTGGCTTTGTGAGACGCTAAAACTGATTCCGGCAATTTTTGAAATGTCTGAATTAATTGAGCAAAGAACTTGCATTCAATTTTGTTTGGGAAACGCATAGAATATTGCAGAATACATTCGGTGAGAATTCCTATATCGGAAAGAAATGTTTAGAAGTTGTATAAGCAGTTCAAAGAAGGCAGAGAACGCGTTGAAGATGATGAGGCCTCTGGTCGACCCTCCACCTCAACCGACGAAGCTCACGTCCAAAAAAATCAAAGATTGGGTACTTGAAAACCATCGATTTACAATTAGAGACCTTGTTGATGATGTTGGACTTTCAAAAGGATCGGTCAATTCCATTTTGGGCCTCAAACGCGTCCAATCTCGATGGGTACCGAAAACACTGAAAGCGTCAGCTCACACTGCATTGACTTTTTCACCAAAAATGAAACTCATATCGTTCCGCAACCAGCGTATTCAAACCGTGCGAATTCTGGCTATTCCTTAAACTCAAAAGACCACTCCAGGGATGCAGTTTTGAGTCGATTGAAGAGATTCCACGCGAATCACCGCGCGCTTTGAAGACCATCCCTGTCGTTGACTTTTTAGTATGCATAGAGGATTGGAAAAAAAAAAAGTTGGCATAAGTGCATTGTGCCCGGAGGGGATTGCTTTGAAGACGATGAAATAAATTTGGAAGAATAAATAAAGAGTTTTTGAACAAAAAAAAAAATTCCATACTTTTTGGGCACAGTAGTACAATAGATTTACTGGAAAAAAAATAGCAAAACTTACAACAGCAACTCTTTTTGACATCATTTGCCCTTCCTATTGTTATTAGTGTAGAAGAAGGAAATGGAAGAGTAATATTGAAAGAGATCTATAAAAAAAAGTATAATAATAAAAACAACACTAATAATCTGAAATGATAAAAGCAATACTTTGTGCGAGTGAAAGACATTAGATTTTCATCCGCAAGTAAAAATTATTATTTTTTAGGTTAAATTTGCAATTACATCCATTCAAAATAATAAATAATCCTATCTTGTTCTATTCCTAAAATGAGAAAGAAAAAAAAAAATTTTTTTTTTTTTATTTGCTTAAAATTGCAGACTTGCTTTTTTTCCCTAATGAAATAAGAAAACCAATTTTCAAGAAAATCGTTTATTTTTATGAAGAATCAGACTGTATCGGGAAATTTTCTACTGGATGCAGCATTTGCAGGATCATCACAAAAGTAAAACTATTATAATTATTATTTTTTATATCTGTTCCGCCTTCCTTGATCAAGAGAAAATTCTGTTTCCCTGCATTTTCCCAAACATTTTACGTTATTAAAATGAATGATTTTTAAAATTATTATGTTGCTTCCTCCCTTATCTACGTTTGTTTGTTCTTTTTTTCGCGAACCAGCTGAGGACGTCAAACTGGCATTCTATCCACAACGCTAATCGCTTCGAGATTACACTCCCGACAGCGTTCCCACGTTCAGTCCCCTCATTTTTTTCCTTGCGATTCCCATAGTTTCAACGTCGTCCACTAGTTTTATTAATTTAGTTCTTTTTTCCCCCAGTTCTTCTGATTTCATAATTGAAATAGGCTCATTCTAAATTTAATATAAACTCTCAATCGATACTTTAATTCATTATTTTCAATTGTGTAGATGCGCTCTAGTAAGCACAGGAACACCACTCTTATTCAATCCCGTCGTAAACGAAATCGCTGTTTGAAAATACGAAATTTGAAAAGAAATTTTTAATTCTTTTAAAATATTCACTATTATCACACAAAAATTATAATAAAAAAATATCATAAATCATAAATGTTATTTAGTAATAAATTTAAAATTTAAAACCAATGCATTTTAAATACCTAAAGAATGATTTTTATTGAAATACATTGATAGATCATTCCACGCTTACAATTTAATTTTTTAGGGTATAAATTACGTAGTAAGATAAACTTTCAATTTATTACTGAATAAACATTGAAAAACACCGATTGGTGGTTTCTTAGAAAAGATAATTATTGAACAATGTTGTTCACTAACCTCTTACAAACCAACTGTTGTCCAAGCTTGACTGTTAAGGTGTGATCTGGCTAGAACGCATCTGCACAATAAAAGGTTCCTCGGATTACTTAGTAACAAGCCTTACACCTGAATAACGAAATTTCGTTTACGTCACAACGACTAAGCCATTATTGTCATAGATGAGTAAAGCGTCGACAAATGGAAATTTTTCTCCCGCTTCGCTTTTTTCCTTTTTTTTTCCCCCGCACTGATACAAAAATCGAGTACTAAGTTTTCTCTCTTGGAATATCAAGATTTGGAGTTTTTTATATACGTGCAGTACATTTTATTTGCATATTTTTTAAATTAATAGAAAATTTAAATTAAATGCAACCTAGTTTTAAACCGATTCGGAGAAATGAAATTTTATTTCGGAAATTCATATCTTGGAAACCTTTATATCATTTTAAATAATATATTTAAAACTTTTTTAAAAATATAGCAGATGCAGAAAATTCCTCTTTTGGTATGGTTATGATGTTTAATACAATTATTGACTTTTCAATACTGAAGAGGATTATAATCCAAATGTTATTAATACTAGGAGAGTTAAATTTTCATTTTATAATAGCAAAATTTAGTTATTGTGCAAATATCTATTTCTCAATCTATAAAGCAATCTATTTTTCAAATCGCATGCTAATTAATGTTAAAACCCCAATTTTAGAATCTATTTCATTGTAATTCAACGAAATAGTGTATTCAGGAACCATGTAAATTTTCAGAAAAATATTTTTTATTATAAAAAGTTATAAATTGACAGTAATTTAAAAATTATTATTGTCAAACACTGCATTATCAAACAAAAATTAATCATTGAATGTTACATTTCATTGAGATCATAGAAACAATTGTTGTTCACATCCAAATAAGTGTTCGAAACCGATTTTCAAACGAAAACAAAGCCTATTTTATTAGTCCTTCAAAATCAAGAGAAAATATTAGATTATTGAAAAAAATTAAACAACAGATTAAAAAAATTTTAACAAGTTAAATTATCATTTTTCTGAACTGATTTATAATATATATAAAAACACGGAAAAAAAATTATTAGATTTAATTTTCATTTTAGTTGATAGTAATAATGTTTCAAAAATTGGAGAGATTCCCAAGCGAAGTGCGGTTACAGTTACTGCTTTTGGCGTGTTGGCGCCAAATTACCAAATTACCACCTAGCCAAATTACCAAATTAAACTAGTAGTGTAATTATACTATTAGAATTAAAAAGACACATATAGCACTCTAATCGTTTGATAATTATTTTCTAATTTTTTTTTTTTTTATATTTTATTATATATTTTATATCTTGCATCATTTAATTAAATCTTTGAATTGCTGCTCATTTTACTAAAAAAATATTTTAAATATCTATGCTTTTCAGAAAATAAAATTTCAAAACTTTCATTACAATATTTACTTTAGTAATATTCTAAGATGGATATTAAAAGTTATTTTTGAAGTTATCAGTTAACAGAGAAAACTATTTATTTATAACGTTATATTTTTTTATACATTTAGAAGAGTAGAATTCAATAATAAATATCCATAATAACATACAATAATATATAAACATCTCTATATATATCCAACATCCATATAATAAACATACACAAACTCCATGTAAATGGTGATAAAACAATCCAGCGAACTGTTCATTTTAGTTTTATTTAATGTTATCAAATTTTATATTTCTATAAAATTATTTTTTCTATAGTAAAAAAATCGTAATACAAAATATCGTTTCAAACATGGCATTTTTTTTTTCCTTTTATCAATGATTATCATTTATTGTGTGCAATGTTGAAGATTTAAAAGCAAACGAGTGTATAGTCTATTTTATCATGAAATACACTCATGTCCATAAATTAAGGATAATGAAGTTCAGGTAAAGAAAGAGACAGAAGCAAAACAAATTTGACTTATTTGTAAAGTCTATTTATTAAACCAAAGGTAAAGAGCAAAAAGATGCTATATGTTTGACATAATTAAAAAATTGCGATTTTTACTCCCTGGAACAAATTTCAAAAAAAGAACCTATTTACAAAAAACAGTATAACATGGTTAGTATGATGGTTAATATGGAGTATGTCTCCCGTACGACGCAATACAGTCCATACAACGCCTAGGCATGCTGAGTATGAAATTATCAATCTGATCTTGGGGAATATTACACCACTCATCAAGCAATGCCCTCCGAAGATCCGGTTGACAGGTGGGAGGGTTGACGGGTTAATTCGTCGGCCAAGCATATCCCACACGTGCTCTATTGGATTCAAGTCCGGTGAGTATGCTGGCCAATCCATACGGGGATATCCTCCAATTGAAGGCATTCGTCTACAATGTTTTTGCACGGTGAGGATGGGCGTTGTCATCCATAAACAGAAATTCAGCACCCATGGCGCCCGAAACAAACGTACACGTTGTTCCAGAATGGCATCCCGATAGATGTGGTCTGTCATCGTTACACTCTGAACATGCAGGTCAGTTCTGGAACCAAGAATAATTCCTCCCCAAACGAGCCATCCTGCACCACCGTAACGTTCAATGGTGTTCTCTTTGTGGTAACGGGTACCTGGTGCTCTCCATATGAAAGTCCGGCAAGAATCAGACTGCAAATTAAACCTGGACTCGTCGGAAAACATCACACATGTTGCGGTGTCCACAATGCATGCTCTCTACTCCAGGTTAATCGCAGGCGACAGTGAGTTGCGGTAAGTGGAACACATCTGACAGGCCTACGAGCATATAGACCAATGTGCCCTAAGCGTCTGTACACGGTCTGCCTTGAAACTGTCGTACCGGTAGTTGAAGAGAGCTGACGAGACAGGTCTGATGCTGTGCTCCGTCTGTTTCTTTTGGCAGTAACTGCTAAATACCGGTCCTCATTCGGCGTTGTAACTCGGGGGCGACCTGTGCTGTATCATCTACTCACATTACCATCATCTTGGAATCGTTGCCAAAGCCTGGAGATGACACTCTGGGCTATTCCAAATTCCTCGGATACTTCCAGCTGGATACGTCCACATTCCAGTCGTCCGATAATTTTACCACATAAAAAATCACCCAATTGCTTCCTTTGAGCCATAACTATGCGGTTATTGCACTGAAAGGCTTTTAAAGCGCTTGTGAACAATTTTACTTCTTTTGCCACCATTCCTTATATACCCGTCTCTTACACTCTCGTCATTGTGACGTACTATCCGCGCCATCTGGTGGTTTCCTGTAATTTGCATATTCTTCTTCAAGATCTGTGTGATAATTCTACAGGTGAAATTTTTATTTTAGAGTTCAATTTCTGTGTGATTCTTGAATTATCCTTAATTTATGGACATGAGTGTATCAAAGAGAAAGCGCTTATTATTGGAAATAGCATAACCTTTGCTCAAAAGCTTATTTATGATTTCACAGGATTTTTTTAAAATTTAGTTTTTAATTATTTCTTTTATAGCCGAGTAGAAATTAAGCAAACTAAACTTATACCTTAACAACATGCATGTCAGAAAGATTTGCATTCAATCAAATATTTCGTGTGCCTTACACATTCGAAGAATGGCTGGCATCGATCGATTTCTTACTTTCGTATGTTGGCTGAGATTATCTAACAGTAAATAAATCTAACATTTTGCGAAAATTTATATTTCATTGTTAAAAAATAAAATATACTACCGTGTCCAAAAAGTAAGACCACTTTTCAATTTAAAATTCTATGGAATTTTTTTTTTTTTTTTAGGTCGCCGACACTGTCCTCGACATCTGTCCGAAATGTGACGTCAAAATTTTCATTAGTATTTCAGTTACGCTTGGCTTTGTGAGACGCTAAAACCGATTCTGGCGATTTTTGAAATGTCTGAATTAATTGAGCAAAGAACTTGCATTCAATTTTGTTTGCAGAAACGTATAGAATGTTGCAGAAGAGCATTCGGTGAGCATTCCTTTACCGGAAAGAAATGTTTAAAAGTTGTTTAAACAGTTCAAAAAAATCAGAGAACGCGTTGAAGACGAAGAGCCCTCTGGTCGACCCTCCACCTCAACCGACGAAGCTCACGTCCAAAAATTAAAGATTGGGTGCTTGCAAACCGTCGATTCACAATTAGATGCTGATGATGTTGGAATTTCAAAATAACGAACGTAAAAACGAACGTTGAAAAAAAAAAAGAAACGAAAAATGCTTACGAAAGTGCGTTTGAGGGCGGGGGGGATCTGCGTTCCTATTGATCGGGAGGCGCGGCTTCGGGAACATGGGACAACCCCTCCAAGCAGCAAAGTGTCCGTTCTGATTACAATTAATACACTTTGGGGTTTCAACCTTTCTTTTTGGGAGCAATCCTTGATGTAGTGCTCTCCTCCACTTTTTAAGCACCTTCTTTTATAATTGCAGTTGCCTGAAGAATGATGAAAAAATTACAGGAGAAGCACTGAGTTGCCCCCCCGGTTTTCTATTAAATTTTTCGACTCTCACCGTGAGGAAGAAGGTTTACTTAGAGAATTTTTGCATTCTCCTCGCAACGGAGGTAGTTGCCATACCGGAATTTTTTCTTCGTCTTTAAGTTGGTGAGCGGTGTTACCTTAACTATTTTGAAACCAAGATCTTGGAGGCTTTGGGCTATTCCAGCTTCGGCATAATTTTTAGGGAGCCCTTTCAGCACCGCTTTAATAGGTCGAAGATTTTTTGGGGTGATGACGAAATACTCCATGCTGTTACTTTTCAGGTAAGTTGTTATCTCCCTATGCTGGTCAGCGTCTACAGGAAAAATTTTGAGATGCTCACCGGTGAGCTTAATTTTTAGCATTGCCATTAAAGGCATTATCTATTTCTGCTATCTTCGTCTTTAAATCATCGCACTGCCTGACCATGATAGGGGGCAATTTGGGTTCAGCAGGGGTGGTTTGGTCGACTTCAACATCAGCCTCATCCTCTTTCAAGTTAGAAAACTTGTTTTCAAGTTTTAAATCTTTTATTTTTGTCGCTAACATTAACATGTACTTTGGCGGTATGCCGTTTAGACGGCACAGAATAATTATTGTTATTAGTAGTTCTTTTTAGGCTTTTTCTAGATTTAAGGTTAACTTTAGCGTTACTACGTCTACTACAGTTAACAATGGGACAAGATCACTTACCCATTTCAATGCACCCTGAAGTCTTGATTCCGCTTCGAGGTCTTGGTACGCAGTATCCGCTTCCTTGGGGTGCAGATCCCTCAGTCAAGAGCGATGTTCACATGTCTGACGAGTTCAGCTTCTTCGTCATATCTTTTCTGATGTTCAGTGAATGCATTCTTCGCATACGTCAGGCGATTGCAAGCTTCCGGTTCAAAAGCCACTGGTAGTCCATGGAGTATCATGTTGAAAACGGAAGCGGGAGCGGCTGGGTCAGCAACGGAATTGGAGTCTTTCCCCGTAACGACGCTGTACGACGAATAACGGCGAATGCAGAGCAAATGAACTTTTTGTGGAAAATGAATTATTAAAAAATAAATAAAGCGGCCAGATAAAAAAAACTGCTCTCGTTTCATGCTTAATGGTTGCACTCAGTGAATATTGAGTGTTGTTTCTTGTTAAATCATTATTGAATTCAGTATTGCAAAACTCTTTTAAGTGCGTGGAATTTCTCCACTCTCCACTTATCAAGTATGTAATAAATTAAATATTTCTATTAATACAAAAAAAAAAAGTTAGAAAAAAAGTTAAACCGTTGTTAAAATCAGATATGATTTGAATAGAATACTTTCAATAATACATTTCTTATAAGATAAGATTTGCAAACATAAAAAACAATAAAACAGGAAGTGGGAGTTTTTCTTGGTAATAATATTATCATAGTTAGTTGATATTATCATGAATGATTTTTCAAAAGAGATAGTTAAAAAATATGAATAATGTTTTCACATTTTGTAAACAATTATTGTTTTCAAATTTTAAAAACAATAAGAGTTTTAATATTATTATGATTATTTGAAGTTAGTGTGGCAAAACTAAACATTCTAAATTATTTTCTTCAATAAAAGTGTTAACTTATTCAGTAAAACTAAAATCTTTTATTTTTTTCTTTTGTTTCCTACAGAATTTGCCAATCCAATTAATTACCTTCATTGAATTCATTAATTATTTTTCTCGATCAAAAAAATTATATTATTTTTTATGATATTATATTTTATGAAGAAAAATAGAACAGAAGAATAAAATAAAATAAAAAATAAATGTAACTATCTTATCCTGCAAATGTGACTGTTTCTACAGCTGTTCCTGTCTTGAGCAGCTGCAAAAACATCACATCCAGCTGCAACTACAGTCAGATAAGCTAGTGATTTTGCAAAATGCTTTAATCCGTATTCATATATATATTCATGCTGTTATTGAAAATCAGTGGGATGCGCGTCCCACTGATGTATGAGGGGAAGACTTTAGGAATAATTGCCTCTATTTTCGTGTTGTTTGGCTAAAACCCGGAAAACGCCCAGCAGATAATCGGACTATCGATGTGAGACGTTTCACAATGTCCCAATTGATGTCCTTGTTTCTGAAAGCACTGATTGCAATGACGCAGCCGACGGATTCAAACTTGAGCTCCTCTGCATGCTACTGCGCACATTACCACTGGGCCAGGAGTCATGCATATACATAATAGTGAAGCTATTTTTATAAAATTGCCATTTAAGTTTTTTTATGTTAAATCATTAAAGCTTTATAAATAATTAATAAAAGTATTAATTATATATTGCTTCCCCCACCCCCTTCCTTTTTCCGCTCGCTTTGTCTGCCACGTTCTCCACGTGGTTTGCATTTAATTAGCTCAAATGATTTAATAATTTAGATGCTAATATTAAAGCTCCGATTAGTGATGATAGTCAGTGATGAGTATTCCAGAAGTTAATGTTTTTAAGGATACCGAAAGTTATGTACTTCGCTAGTTTATATGTTTTTTAAAAACATACAAATTGTCTCTTTTCGACTAACAGAAGAGACAAAAATCCAAGTGTGATCACAACGAAATTGGCTCGTTTATTACTTTACATCGGTTTTTCTTAATAAACAGAAAATAGGTTTTTTTTTTATTATTAAATAAAAACTCATATTTCTGACGTTTAATTTATAAAGCTTACCTGCTTTTAGCAATTTTAATCATTATAAATTCAAGAAATATCTGAAACATGTATTTAAAAATTTTCATAATTATAAATAAACAGCTCAACATTCATAAAAACATTTCGGCGTCAGTATTTTATGACTGAATATACATGGAAGAATTCCTGAAGCAGTTTCTTTAAGGGTAATTTTCGCATGTCGTATGGGAGAAATTTTGCCTGTTCTAAATGTTGGGGTAACGATTGTTCAAACTCTTTTCCAGTCCTCACCCGTGAGTAGCAGTTCTATCTGTCTGTGTCTAGCTATTTATCACCTGTTTTAAACCCCTAAAAACAAAGTAGAGTAAATTAATTTGTTCAAATTCTTTTCCAATGTAGAAGGATAATAATTGCCATTTTACTAAGGCAACATAATTTTAGGGATTCAACATGGATCCCAGGTCCCACCATAATTGGAAAATGAGTATAAGACATTGAGCAAATTTATCTTTTTATCCACATTCTCCTCGAACCCAATTGAGGAATTTTCCCCCTATAGATTTAAAGTGTCCATATAAGATGCAGGAATGGGGATTTTCCGTTCAAAAGCCGTATGCAAATTCAAAATTCAAACCGAATTTAAATCAGCAACTCCCAATATCTATAGAATGTGTGACGCACTAAACACCAGGACAGCACCTGCCCCTCAAATTTCAAACATATTTTTAACACATTTTTTAAATTAATGTTCTCCAAAAGCTGAAAATTGCTAACTATAATTATTAATTTTTAAATTTATTAGAAATAAATCTGAATATGCGGTTGTAAAAAAATTTTTTTACTCACCTTCAATTTATTCTAATAATCATGTGACTTAATATAACACTTAAGTCATATTTTTAGATTATGTAAATTATCAAATAAATGGAGTTACGAGATTCCTATTCCTCAGAGTTTATGAATCTTTCATTTCTTTTCAATTAAAACTGACTCTGTAAAGACTGAAATATTTTTAGGCTCAAAAAAAAATCAATAAAGACATCATGGACAACACGTATAAGGGTAATTTAAAGAGAAATAATAACAATAAGTGTTATCAACTCAAATAAGTTTACAAACGCATTTTAAAGCAGTAAATTATTAGTGCTGAAAATGCGTTTTTATGTCTGTCATCAAATGTCCCTACTGGGTTGTATTTGCCAATTTCATTTTGGCTGCTCAGTTTTTTTTATTATTTATTTTTGTTCCAAAGCGGTGTGTCTTGGTTCTAGAATGAAATGGTACTTCCTCTACAAGTTGATAGCACTTTCTCTACAATGAGATAACAATTGCTTTACAATGAAAGGGCACTTGATTTGACACTTGCTCGCAAGTTGACCCAAGAGTAAGCGTGCCTTAAGGACTACTTTAGAATGGGTAGCAATATAGTAAATACTATTAATAAAAGACAATGTTATTTCCTAGGAATGGGGATAAGAAAGATCTAATACTTTCCGTTGCAATTACACCACATTTACGTGTCATACCGGATAAAATCCAAACACAGATAATCTGACGTAATATGCGTCAATGCGAGATAACTTACTATAGTCTCTACAGAATCCAAACGTTTTCATAGTGCATCTGCAGAGCCACTTCGTTTTTCATAGTGCATAGTACATCTGCACAGCCCATTCATTTACTATAGTGCATACCACTAGTGATAATCTTCCACTTGTTCAATACTATCATATGGTGTTTTTTAACCGTAAAAAGGTTGTTAAACATGCAATTTAACCTCCGTTGTACAATTTTCTAAATCACCTATTTAGCATAATGAAGTATTTAGCTGCCACTTAAAAAGTTTGCAACATTTAGAAGAAATAGGTTTGGCGCATCGTTCCCCCTCCACTTCTTCGAAAGAAAGAAAAACTCTTACCGTAGAGAGTACGGGAAACTGCATTCGAATCGTAAAATAATTAGGTGCTTGAATGAATGGATTACTTATTTTAAAGCAACAAATTTATGCTATCATCTACTATATCAACCCTTAGTTAGAATAAAATGATCAGTGTTATTCATGAAGTAGATGCTAAAAATATATGAGTCTACATTTGTAATTTATGTGCAATTATATTATAAAAGTAAACAGTACGCTTACCTGTCGATTAACGAGGAACTGGAAATCTTTGACTAAAATGTTTCTAAGATGTTCAGGATCGCCAACGGACAAGTAAGGACGGGGCCCACAAAATACCTGAAAAATCGCATAAAAGTATCATGTAAACAAAGTAATTGTATAATAAAACAAATTTTATTAGGGATGTGAAAATTAGTGCTTACATCTAGCATGCGCTGAATGAAAAACAAACACTTCTTTTGAAATTAAAAAAATTAGTAATTAAACATCAATTGTCACCTATTTCTTTGTTGGCGGAAAAAGTCAAAGCCTTAGTTGACAAGAACTCCGAATATAGGGAGTTTTTTTTTCCTTCAACTAAAATGAAACATGATACCGCCAGCGGTTGTCAGTTAATAAATAAGAAAACCAAATATCAAATGAAAATTATTTTTAGATAAGAATTGAAATTATTCTTATCTGAAATTAATTTTCATTCGAACTTGCCATAAATTCATTACTCTTGAGTTTACTTAGAGGCCTGATGAATAGGATATTATGTTTTTCAAGTAAGGGAAACCCGACAAGCGAAACAGCAGAAAGCTTCTATGTCTATGACGGGAATAGGCATGATAAATTTTCATTCGAACTTGCCATAAATTACATCTTGAGTTTACTTAGAGGCCTGATGAATAGGATATTATGTTTTTCAAGTAAGGGAAACCCGACAAGCGAAACAGCAGAAAGCATCTATGTTTATGACGGAATAGGCATGATAAATTTTCATTCGAACTTGCCATAAATTCATTACTCTTGAGTTTACTTAGAGGCCTGATGAATAGGATATTATGTTTTTCAAGTAAGGGAAACCCGACAAGCGAAACAGCAGAAAGCTTCTATGTCTATGACGGGAATAGGCATGATAAATTTTCATTCGAACTTGCCATAAATTCATTACTCTTGAGTTTACTTAGAGGCCTGATGAATAGGATATTATGTTTTTCAAGTAAGGAAACCCGACAAGCGAAACAGCAAACCTATGTCTATGACGGAATAGCATGAAAATTTTCATTCGCTTGCCATAAATTCATTACTCTTGAAAGAGGCCTGATGAATAGGATATTATGTTTTTCAAGTAAGGAAACCCGACAAGCGAAACAGCAGAAAGCTTCTATGTCTATGACGGGAATAGGCATGATAAATTTTCATTCGAACTTGCCATAAATTCATTACTCTTGAGTTTACTTAGAGGCCTGATGAATAGGATATTATGTTTTTCAAGTAAGGAAACCCGACAAGCGAAACAGCAGAAAGCATCTATGTTTATGACGGAATAGGCAATAAATTTTCATTCGAACTTGCCATAAATTCATTACTCTTGAGTTTACTTAGAGGCCTGATGAATAGGATATTATGTTTTTCAAGTAAGGGAAACCCGACAAGCGAAACAGCAGAAAGCTTCTATGTCTATGACGGGAATAGGCATGATAAATTTTCATTCGAACTTGCCATAAATTCATTACTCTTGAGTTTTACTTAGAGGCCTGATGAATAGGATATTATGTTTTTCAAGTAAGGGAAACCCGACAAGCGAAACAGCAGAAAGCTTCTATGTCTATGACGGAATAGGCATGATAAATTTTCATTCGAACTTGCCATAAATTCATTACTCTTGAGTTTACTTAGAGGCCTGATGAATAGGATATTATGTTTTTCAAGTAAGGGAAACCCGACAAGCGAAACAGCAGAAAGCTTCTATGTCTATGACGGGAATAGGCATGATAAATTTTCATTCGAACTTGCCATAAATTCATTACTCTTGAGTTTACTTAGAGGCCTGATGAATAGGATATTATGTTTTTCAAGTAAGGGAAACCCGACAAGCGAAACAGCAGAAAGCTTCTATGTCTATGACGGGAATAGGCATGATAAATTTTCATTAACTTGCCATAAATTCATTACTCTTGAGTTTACTTAGAGGCCTGATGAATAGGATATTATGTTTTTCAAGTAAGGGAAACCCGACAAGCGAAACAGCAGAAAGCTTCTATGTCTATGACGGAATAGGCATGATAAATTTTCATTCGAACTTGCCATAAATTCATTACTCTTGAGTTTACTTAGAGGCCTGATGAATAGGATATTATGTTTTTCAAGTAAGGGAAACCCGACAAGCGAAACAGCAGAAAGCTTCTATGTCTATGACGGGAATAGGCATGATAAATTTTCATTCGAACTTGCCATAAATTCATTACTCTTGAGTTTACTTAGAGGCCTGATGAATAGGATATTATGTTTTTCAAGTAAGGGAAACCCGACAAGCGAAACAGCAGAAAGCTTCTATGTCTATGACGGGAATAGGCATGATAAATTTTCATTCGAACTTGCCATAAATTCATTACTCTTGAGTTTACTTAGAGGCCTGATGAATAGGATATTATGTTTTTCAAGTAAGGGAAACCCGACAAGCGAAACAGCAGAAAGCTTCTATGTCTATGACGGGAATAGGCATGATAAATTTTTACATCCGAAAGTCTTTCCGCTAAGTAAATGACGCTAACCCTAACCTCTTCTTTCTTTTTAGATGTTCCAAATTTTGATTGTAAAATGTTGGTGCAATGTAACAGCACTGATTTGAACTTCACTTTAAATAACGTCGAATTTCTCAGTTATTGTTAGTTACATACAAGATAAAAAAGTGTTACAAATAAAAGTTTCTTCATTAAGAAAGATGCATCATCCTCATTGAACGTAACAACCCCTTGTTGGGGCAAGGCCGTCTGCTATTGGCAGATTCCGAAATAGGAGTGATTTTCTTTTGATGGAGTAGGGTTGTCCGCCCTATGCCCAACAATCCTATTAGACCGGACCTACGGTTTAAAGTAGATTCCGAGCCAATACAAGCATCCATGGCACCTCTGGGACTCGAGCCGAAGCCTGTGGCACCGAGCACCAGAGCGCTGTCATCAGGCTCCATTTTTGTGTTTAAAATGTATAATTGTCTTTTACTTGTCTTCGACTTTTCTATAACGCTATCTGTTAATTTAGAACTTCAATTTTATAAGATTTATAAATTTTTTAGAATACATGGACATCTTTTCAGTCAGTTCAAATACTACATTTTTAAAATTGTAAAAATCTTTTTTTATCGCAAAAATTTTTTAAAAGATAAATGAATTCAATTAAAGTCACTAATTTTATTTCACAAATTTCCTAAATCCATTAACAAAGATTGTAGTTTCTAAAATTACTCTAAAGAGATAGGAGTTAGGAGTCGATGTAAAAGAAAATAATTTTTAAAAGGGCCTAAAAGATATCACAGAATTTCTGCGTACCGTTAAAGCAGTGCTTGAATTTTCTTATTGTTTGCCATTATAACAAACTTATATTCAATGAGTGAAATTTTTTTAAATGCAACATAGTTTCACTGTAACAATACAAAATCTTTCTATTTAACTTTTGAACAAATGCAATTTAACAGAAAAATGTGAAATACTATGTAAGTATTAAATCAGATACATTTTCTAAAGCTAGTGATTTGATTTAAAAGAAAAAGAAAAAAAAAAAAAACGATTTATAACACGAAAAAGATTTAAAAATATACCCATAAAGTCTTCCATATTTATTGTAATTCTCTTCTTCAATTTCATGAAGAGGCTGTAAGATAATTTACAATTAAAAATTTTATAAAATACGAAGATGAAAATAATGTTATATAATTATTTAAATGTATCTTTTTCATGTGTAAACAGGAGAAATATATTTGTTCAAGTTTTTGCTGCTTACTAAAGAGATATTTAAAATAATTTCAAATATGAGCATTTAAAACAGTTTGTTAAGAATACGAAACATTAACGATCAAATTTTAAATTTAACATTCGTGTTCCACAATGCTGGGAATGTTATTCCGGTGGTGTTACGACGGTGGGATATTATTTCCTGCTGTAAAAACTTAGATGCAAGTTGTATAGTAGAAAATTCAGAAACATGCAGTCATATGTTCATACAAGTTTTTACTACCACCATCAAGTCACAATGTTGTAATATGCAATTTAATCATCCGATTTTAAACTTTGGCCTCTTGCATCTGGACTGTGCGCATTGCTACTCTATCATCAATTCGGCATTTGAATGCATTTCTTTGTTGTTGTTGAACATCGAGGTTTCTCCTATTCAATTGATGTATGTCATCAACGGTTGATGAGGGGAGTACATAGTCTTCCGAAACGACTTCCAAAAGTCCTGCCTCATTTGTGTGCCGTTCAGGAGAAAATCCGGAAAACTCCTACCAGGCAGTCTGACTGCCGATGCGATATGTTTTATACACCCTGTAGCAATAGCCATAAAATATCTTTGTTTTTGGAAACAGTGACTGCAATGATGCCACCAGTAGATTCGAAGCCCGTGCCCACTCCCTGCACGTTAGTTGCATATTTTACCACTGGGTCATGAGATTCCCTTTTAAGCATAGTGTCAAACAAAATAATTGACACAGAATAAGGATAAAAATTTTCTGAAAAAATGTTTTCAATTTTTTTAAAAACATTTTGAAGTGACAGTTTGAAAAAATAAAATTTATTGAGGCAACAATCTCTTGTCCTTCTCTGCCCATGCGTTTATTTAGAAGCAGTGCCATTTAGTAATTTAATTTACAAAGTGATCAGTTAAACGCATTGATGCATTTTAAAAACATACCTACGGATATGCATTTTAAACACATAATACAAAATGCACCTATTTAAATAAGTATTGATTGATATGGGTATTGAGTATAAACGTGATAGCTTCATTTCAAAAACATATAATAACCATTAATAACCCTTAAACATACAATAACCATATATGTTTACGATTCTTAATAAACATATAAATACAATAAACGTATAATCGGTTATTATACGTTATTACGTTATTATACGTTATAAAAAAAAACATACCTATGAGTGTGCATTTTAAAAACGGTATACAAAATGCGCTTATGTAAATGAGCTTTGATTCAACGTGACAGCTTCATTTGAATTTCTCTCATATGTAAAAGGAACGATAATTCTCACAAAAAAATACTGTTTTTAATAACATTAAATTAACAAAACTTTAAAATAAATTACAACATTCTCCTTTTCTTGGGTTATTTTTTTTCATGTATATTTTAATCTATTGAATAAAATTTAAAAAAAAAAATCGCAAAAAACTCAACATCTTAAAGCTCATATCACGCAGGGTTATTTCGTTACTCTTAGAATAGAACAAAGCGACCTCCCCACTCAGATATTAAGTTTACGAGGAGCATGAACTTCGACAAATGTATTTGCACACTGAGAACACACATGTAATCATAAAGCGGGCTCTCCTCATTGATTTTCACAAAATGAGCGTCAGAATGCTTCATCAATCGAGCAACGAATAAAAATGTTGGATGTACGAACAACGATAAACTGTTTATTTGAGCGGTAACGGTGGTTTGCTCCACGTTGAAAGTAGCGAAACAAACCACACTGATAAGTATTTAACGCAACAAACAATTTTTTCTCCTTAAAAATTCAATGTTCATAACTTAACTACCTCGTGAAAAGAGGCAAATATATTTAATAATTCTTAAAATAGAAATACCTTTAATGCTGACCTTTATGTTGACCTTAATGTTGAATGAAATACCTTTAATGTACCTTATCTTTTTAATGTTGTCAAGCACGGATTCGACGAATGGCTTGGGCTTAACATAAGGGACGCCTTTTTTCTCCCAGATGACATAGTCCTTATTGAAACTTCTAAAAACATTTTAAAAAATATGAAACAATAACTTAAGGTAATTACTATTTGAAAACAAAAAAAGCTTCTTTTAAACAAATAAAACAATCTACTAAAAAACAATTTAAATACACATTTTTTTTTTAAGTAAACTTAGAAACATGTTTTATTTAATTGCTGCATTAGGGTTCTTTTTTAATTCTATTCGCGAATATTTATCTGAGGAAGAAATAACATTTTTTTTTTTTTAACAAAAATGAAAAATAAATTCATGGTGTATTTACAAAATTTGATGAACTTGAGTGATTTAAAATTCGGTACCCCAGAGATAAGGTTTGGTTTTATTTGTCTCTCTACTGTCATTTCGTGTACACTGTGGACTAATTAGACCAGGACCTCCAGTTTAGCGTGGATTCCGAACCCCTCACAAACATCCATGCCACCGCCAGGATTCGAACTTGAAGCCTGTGGTATCAAAGGCCAGAGCGCTAGCACATTTGTATTAGGCCACACCCCAGAGATAAAGTGTCTTAGCTTTTGAATTTCCATTTTTTTTGTTGTTGTTGTTTATTGCCGTGTCTATTTGAACATAAAATGTAATAAATTTAACAAAATTTTTCATTTAGGCAGTATGATGTTTATTAGCACCGATACATTAATAAACAGAAGAAAAAAATTTAGAAGCGGCTACAGTTTATTTCTGGGATACAGTATTAAATGCTATGGTCATTGTAAAGGGGATTAGATGGAGAATCTGACTATGTATAGTATTTATGCCAGTTTGTTCAATGAAACTAACCAAAAATATAAAAAAAATCTATACATTTATTTATTTCTTGTTTTCTTTGAATCTGCTAAAGAATTACTTTTTTTCACAAACCATGACTTTTTGAATTACATCCCATACGCAGGGACTAACTAATATTCAATAGACATATATGAATTTTCATTAATATGAAATAATTTTGAGAGAGAAAGACGCAAGAAAAAAAAATTCAATGTGGAGTTCAATATAAAATTTTGTAATTGTAAAATTGTAAAATTTTGTAATCCGTTAATTGCAATTAATTTTATAGTAACAAATGAACTGATCTTTATACTCTGCATATAAAGGCATGCAACACATTAAAAACATAAACATGTTTCAAATTATCAGAATTCAGCTCTACTATTTCTTATTTTCATTATTAAAACAAAAGTGTATTGCGACAATGTTGTATTTAGCCCGCATCTAATGAACATATTTTCAAACTTAAATCTAAATGAAACAGAATAATCTTTTTCATAATACATGCTTCTTTTGGGCAAGTTTACTTTATGAAATTAATTAAAAGCAATAAACAATTAAGTCATTAAAAACAAAATTTTTTTGATCAACAGCTGGCAAAAAATTTATGTAAAATAAATGTAATAAATTTATGCAAATACATTTTTTCTCATTACTTCCTTACAGATAAAAAATAAAATAATTCAAGATATTCACTAAATAATATATTTTCGAATTTCATGAGCAATGGAATTATCGTCATCCTCATCATCCTTAGCGAACAGCCCCTCCTTATCAAAATCCTCATCATCCTTAGCGAATCCCAATGCCCTCTGCCTACTGGCAGATTTCGAGACGAGAGATGTTTTTGTTTATGAGACGAGTGATGTTCAACGGTAGGGCTGTCATCTCTACGTCCAACTCTCTATGGTCATTTTAGACCGGGACCTAAAGTTTAAAGTGGATTTCAAACCAATACAAACATCCATGGCACCTCCGGAAGTGAACCCGAAACCTGGGGCACTGAGCGCAATTGCGCAAGACACTCGGCCATTCAGGCCCCAGGGCGTTATAGTTGGTGTACAATTTAATTTAAAAAAACCTTACATTTCAACATTATTATAAAACATAATGCTGACACATTAATAGTAGTTAAATATACATTATTATCTATATTATTTTAAGTCATAAAAAATGTCATCCATTTTACATACTGAAGATCCTTTTTTTACATACAGATACTGAATTATATGCATGAGTTCTAAAATTATATAATGTCACTAAATTAAACGAGCATCAAATTTGTAGACAATACAATATCAGTATTTCCTTGATTTTAGTGATCTGACTCTGATTTGATTTTAGTGATGAATCAGAAAATAAATTTTATTGCACTAGATACGAAAATCCTGAATTATATTACACTATTACTCTTGCACGTCTGCGTTAGAACTGAATATTCTACGATCCCTTTTATCTATTCCTTTTTTCCATTTGCTCAGGTTGTGAATGTTTATCCAACGACATTCCTCGCTCAGGCTCATTTAATAAGGTCGCCAATCGATTCCGCAACGTTGTTACAGCGCAGAAGAGCTTAAGAAAGAAAAAAAAAAAATCTAATTATGGAAACATCCTACGTCTGCGCCATGTTATGACATTGGAATCATACGAATAGGTCACGACTATAGGTCATGTTTTATGTTTAAATTGGCCGCATACAATAGCAATACCAAACAATTTAAAATTCTGAACATTATTTTAGAGTATTGAATAAATCTTTAACCTCTTTTTAAATAAACAAACACGATCTATGTAAATTGCTATATATAGCTAGAGCAAAACATATGCTAGTTCATAGTAAATATCGAGCAATGTTTATTTTGATTGCGCAAGTAACTTCAAAGTGCATGCGCGAAATGTTCTCTCGTTCTTCGCCAGATGAATGTAAATTCAACAAAGGCAAAGATTTTGTTTTCAGAGTTTAGAGAAAAATATATCCCTAGTTACAGAGTTTAAGAATTAAAATTGAAATTTATTCCAAAAGACTATTGCAGTAAAAGAAATTAAAAATGAAATAATTATGGATGAGTAACTTACTCAGTAAAAAATTTAAAAATTAAACTTTTAAAAGGAAAAACAAAATTAAAAGTTAGTAAAAATATAAAAGTTCAGTTTAATAATTAAAAATCAAAATTTAAGACAGAAATTAAATATAATGGAAGTTAAATTGACCTTTTGCACATTGTAAGAAGTTTTAAGTTCTAAGGGGCGGGTTTAAAGGGGTTTACATGTTGCACTGGAAACAATATGTACAATTAATTTTTTTATAGCTTTTTTAAAAATAGTGGAAGATAAGTTGTACTGTTTCTGTTGGTGTAGTCTTCCTTTTTGGACAGTGTTCCATGTTTATAAAAAACAAACTAATTAGGTAAATGAATTTCAATTATAAATTTAGCATTTTTTTAAAAATTGTGGCTTTATTTTTTTCATTTATTTAATCTAGTTGATTTGCAAGAATTGCTTTACACTTCTTTTTTTTTTTTTTTTTTTTGACAATTGTTAACTATTTGTTACAAAGAAGAAACTTTGGATTTTCTTTTGGTTTTGGATTACATTTGATTTTCCCGGAATTATCTACGATGATGAGCAACAAAGACACATATACGATCTTCTACAAATCCCGAAGTAAGTTTTCCGTAAGTTTTCATTATTATTATTTTTTTTTTTTTTTGTATTAAAAATATTCGATAACGTAGTTTAGTTCCTTTTCATAACTGTATTTAATGCTAATTAAATCTAAAATTCCCATAAATTAAAGTTTAATAAATTTCCATTCATATAGCAAAATAAATTTTGCCTATAATGAGTTTGAGTATCTAACTAACTACATAATTATAGTCGAATAATTTTTTATTGTATAGTGATTTATAAAGATTGACATTTATTTGCTGAAAAGAATATCCCCTCTTCCTGAATAATATTCCAAATTCAAGCACATTTGGGTTATTCATGTATATTAAATTTTAAGCTATATAAAATAGGCTGGGTTCAGTTTACTTGAGATTTCACCCATCCCTTTTTATAGTAAAAATAATGACAATCAGAAAATATTTTTTTACATTTTGATTGTTTTTTTTTTTCTAAATCATATTTCCATAATAGGCCTAAAAGAATAAAACTATGTATCAATTTCAGAATATTACATTAAATGATGTAATCACTGTTTATCTATTCATTTTCATTTTAGGATTTAATAGATTGACCCAAATAATAAGCTAATGTGATTCAGCGTCAAAAAAATCATATGTCGAAAAAAAGTACTTGTTTTCTAACAACTAGATTGTTTACTAAAAACATGCCAATACAAAAAAATCTCATCATTCATTAAAAGGATGTATGTGTTTTACAGATTTATTTCTGTGAAACTTTTAAAAATTTGGATTAAATTACTTATAATTTTACATATAATTTTGTGCTAGTTTTATACATTTAAAGAATTTAGATTAAATGGTGCAAAATTTTTTAAATAAACAGTTCTTGTAATGTATAACAACTCTGAAAGAGATTTTAAATATCTGAATTGTTTTTACAGAATGACATAATTTAAAAGAGTGCAGAGAAAGGAAAGGAAATTTGAGAATATTTATTTGGTTATTATTATTTTTTTCATTTAATATTTCAATTAGTTTATAAATTGAAGTAATAAATATAATTTTGTAACTGAAATTCAATGAAAAAAAATGAATATTGTGCAAGATATGATAAAATAAATGCTAATTTGAATGTAATAAGTAGAAATATTTCTTATATAGAAAATTATTCTTTTGGAATATTAGTTAGACAAAAATTAAGTTAGTACCTTTTTAAAAGATAAGTTAAAAAATTCTACATTTTAAATTTTCTATTTTTTTAAAAGAGGATCAGATCAGATCTATCTGTTTATTAATTTTGTACTTGTTGGCTCATCTGGATTTGATAAATTTATACAAAACAATAGACATAGCATTAAACAAGCATGTTAACTAGACATAGCATTAAACAAACATGTTAACTAGACATAGCATTAAACAAACATGTTAACTAAACATAGTAAACGAACATGTTTACTAGACATAGCATTAAACAAACATGAGATAGAATTAATCAATTGTAACATTTTTATCAGAAGCTGATAACATGGACGAGCACCAAACTGTGAGGTTAAACAGAGATCATGGAATGAAACAAATATTTGTAACTGATAGAAGATCTTCGTCTGAACCAATCGTGCGTCTAAAAACGGTAAAAAATAATAAAAAAAACAACGATCGTTTATCGTTTTATAGTGCTTGTGTGGGCCAAACTGTCTTATATAAATTTAAAATTCAATTTTTATTTTAACAATTGGGAGTGTAAATAAAAATATTTTAAAATAACTTAGAACAAATGATCCTTCTAGTAGTAAATTATTGCGATGTATACTAGTAAAAATAAATCAACATAGTTGTATGTAGATTTATTTAATTAAAAATAGTTATTTGTTGATTTTTTTATTAAAATAATCTACATAGATTTTATGTATGAATGTCTTTACGACATTCAGCACGGCTTAAAAATTCAAATGTATGAGATTTTTACCCTGTATTATTTAATTCGGAATATACTGAGTGAATACTATATTAAAATAAAATGGATGTCTCAAATCTGTGGTTTATTTTTTGTTTTATAGTTTGATAGTATGTAATTGAAAAAAATTATCAATGAGAATTATTTTTCTTCGTATCATTTTTTGAAGAATTAAACACATTTTTTTGCTTTTTACAACTGATTTCCAATAATGTGTTCACAAAGAAAACATTTGCAGTTACTAATAATAAAAAAAGAAACATCTTCTACAGGAAGACATAATTGCAAAAGTGTCAATTTATAGTTTTAAAACACATCAAATTAAAATAGACCCTAAATCCAAAATATTAAAAATTGTTGCAAAATTAATGTTACTCTAAATAGCTCAAACATTACATAAAACAAACCAAATCCTAAATAGGAATGAAACAAAATCATTGATGAAAACGAAAGAATAATTTCTAAAGTTAACAGTTTTACATAAAATTAACATTATTACACAAGCCATAATTTAGCAAATCATTAATAACAAAACAAAACTAAATAAAATCGACCTCAAATCTCAAATATAAGAAATTTATTAAAATCACAAATGTATCTTCATATATTTTATATGTTGATATATATAATATGTTCATATATATATATATATATATATGTTCAAATATATGTTCATATATATCATATGTTCTGATAAAATAACTCATAGCCACATAATACATATAATTTCAGGATGTTTAAAATATTTACGTTTATTAAACAGAAAGGTTAGTAGTAGGTGGATTGATCACTTTGGTGACATCATGAGAGGAGCAACCAGAAGTGACGTATAGGAGGAGTTGTCTTCATAATTGAATAATTCCAAATCAAATTTCATAATTTTAAGCATAAATAAAATGTAATTTTTAATAATAATTTAAATAGTTAAAATGCATTACATTACATTAGTACAAGTTATTTCTAATAAACAATAATCAGTTATCCCAATATATATATATATATATATATAATATATTGCAATAATAATAAAAATAAGTGTCTTAGCACCTCAGAGCAATGCTTTCAAGTGGTCTACTAGTCCAACCCTTTCCCAGTATTAATATCAACTACTGCTGACCGTGTGGATCTTTCAAATTAAGTTCACGTATGAAATATTCCATCTACGTATGCAAATGTTCGGGGAATGCCGGACACCATGAATAGTGTTTCGCAACTCCTCCGACGTGGTCTGCTGTCCGGTTCCTCTTCCTGTGAGTACCCCTCAAAGCAATGACCTTTCCGCAGCTGACACCAGTAAGGACTCATTCTACTTTTGCAACGGAAAGATTGGCGGAGGGGAGTGATTTTTAATGAGCGCAGGCGCATTTTCCGTGTGCTTGTCTGAGTAATCTGTTTCTGTTCAGAAGAAACGCCCACTTCACAAGTCTTTCGCTCTAGATCAGGGACATGGCAGACATTTTCGGTCGCGGGCAAAAAATCGAAAAAAGAACAGTTTGGCGGGCCAAGATAAATTTTTCTAAAATTTTAAAAACAATATACAAGTATTACAATTTAAATATGTTAATGAGATGAATGAAATTGAGATTTCATTTTTAAAAGGTCCTTATATCGAGGTTCGAAGTAAGATGTACTGATTCTGAGGAACGAGGCTAAATGCTCATCTGTCAGTCTACTTCTGAAATAATTCTTTCTATGGTTCATAATTGTAAACACTTGTTCACATATATAAGAAATGAAGCAGACATAGCATTGATTTTCTGGACGTGAGATATTAAATTCGGGAAACTTACTTTCGAAAATGATTGGTAAAACTCTGACTTTGGCATACAACTGCTTGAGATGATTGTCAGATTGCAACTCAATTCATTCAACCTGCAAATCTGACCTCACTGCTTCACAATTTACGTTGAAAGTCATGGTAAAAATATCCAATTCTGTTTGTTTGGCACGGAAACCTTGTAATCTGCGTTCGAACTCAAATTGCAGTTTTAAAATTTCAGAAAAAAATAATATTTAATCAAAGTAGCCTCAGACCGACAAATTAAAATTCTATCCACGGGCCGGAGTTGGCCCGTCCCTACTCTAGATTGTCCGGCCCTGTGAAGTTTTGCAAGACTCAGCCAATTAAAACACAGGGTTCACTTTCAGCTGCGGAAAAGACCTTCCGGAAATTCTTTGCACAGAGAAGTTGAGCGGAAATTCCAGGAAGGCCTAGTGAGCATCCTATGCTCCCTTCCAACGAATACACATACCACAAAACATTAATTGATATAATGATTACAATAAATTTCACTTGATGCGAAATGCATTCATATTGACTACTATACATCGACATGACTTTTCTTATATTCTGAAGTTGCAAGTTGCAAGTTGCATGAATGATGAGGGTTATGTATATTTGAAGATGTAGGGATAGTGAGGGACGATTCGTATTCATTTTATTTATTTCAACTGTCCGACAAAAAAAAAAAAAAAATTTTTTTTAATTATCCGAATCGAAACATTCGTCTAAAATCATTTTTGTGATGAGGCGCCATCTATTGTTGAATAAAAAAACAAACGATATAAATAATTTGTCGGCGAGCATGTATTGCTAAAGGTTTCTACAATAAGCATTTCAAACATATTAAATTTAAATTAATTTCCAATTTTATTGATATTTTCAATTTCTACGATAAATTTCATTAGTTTCTATAAATTGCTGAATTTTTCTCTCCAATTAATATATTTTATTTGCTACTTTTTCATTTATTATTTTGTTAAGTTTATACAAATTTCAAAATAATAATTTTGTTTTTTCATAAAACTTTACAAATTACATGTAGTCTGTAATTTGATGTGATTTTGACATTTATTACTTGAACTGAGATTCCTGAGCGTATTCTTTTTTTCACCAAAAAGCTGCTGTTTTGTTTTAGCAAGAGATAATAAAATTCTTAAAACTAAGGTTTGTTAAATAATATTTATTTAAAATATATTTATGGCATTTATCCCTTATTTACTAATAATTAAATATTCATTCTTTTCATGTGTGGCATATAGCTTTTTTTTTTTTTTTTGCTGTATTTTTCTTTATTTATTTTTTAAAATTGAATACATAGTTATAAATTTAATTTTAAAACTAAAAAATACTGTTTTTGCTTATACAGGTGAAAATAAACATATAATTTTTCTTACACAATCGAAACTCAGTCATCATTTGATACTTAAAACGTTAAATTATTCTTTTACTTCTTACAACAGCACATTTAAAATAATGCGTATTTCCATTAAACAGCATATTTAATGTAAAAACAACACATTCGAAAATAAAATTGAGAGAAAAAAGCAATATATATATTTTTTATTAAATAATATAATAATCATATTGCGTTATAATAAATACATTAAAAAATAAAACATTTCTATTAAAAGTATTCAATGTTAAAAATTCCCAGAAATTCAAAGTTACAAGTAGGATGTAGAAAAATTACGAGTCTTTAAAAAATACAAAATGTATTAATTAATACATACATTACAAAAACGTATCCAATTCAGTGATGTCTTATTTATTAATATTAAATAAAAAATAATTTTTAACATTCCATTTTAATACCTATTTTCTTTTTAAAAATTTTCGATAACATATGAAATGATGCCATTTGATTTCAATACCAAAAAAAAAAATGAGACTTGATTTCATAGAAATCATACAACTTTATATTTTACATATCATATGATTGGTAAATACACTCATGTCCATAAATTAAGGATTATTCAGAATCACACAGAAATTGAACTCTAAAATAAAAATTTCACCTGTAGAATTATCACCCACATCTTGAAGAAGAATATGCAAATTAGAGGAAACCACCAGGCGTCGCGGATAGTACGTCACAATGACGAGTGTAAGAGAGGGGTATATAAGGAATGGTGGCAAAGAAGTAAAATTGTTCACAAGCGCTTTAAAAGCCTTTCAGTGCAATAACTGCATAGTTATGGCACAAAGGAAGCATTTGAATGATTTTTTACGTGGTAGAATTATCGGACGACTGGAATGTGGACGTACCCAGCTGGAAGTATCCGAGGAACTTGGAATCACCCAGAGTGTCATCTCCAGGCTTTGGCAACGATTCCAAGATGATGGTAATGTGAGTAGATGTTACAGCACAGGTCGCCCCCGAGTTACAACGCCGAATGAGGACCGGTATTTAGCAGTTACTGCCAAAAGAAACAGACGGAGCACAGCATCAGACCTGTCTCGTCAGCTCTCTTCAGCTACCGGTACGACAGTTTCAAGTGTACAGACGCTTAGGGCACATTGGTCTATATGCTCGTAGGTCTGTCAGATGTGTTCCACTTACCGCAACTCACTGTCGCCTGCGATTAACCTGGAGTAGAGATTATGCGTTGTGGACACCGCAACAGTGGTCTGGTGTGATGTTTTCCGACGAGTCCAGGTTTAGTTTGCAGTCTGATTCTTGCCGGACTTTCATATGGAGAGCGCCAGGTACCCGTTACCACAAAGAGAACACCATTGAACGACACCGTTACGGTGGTGCAGGATGGCTCGTTTGGGGAGGAATTATTCTTGGTTCCAGAACTGACCTGCATGTTCAGAGTGTAACGATGACAGGCCACATCTATCGGGATGCCATTCTGGAACAACATGTACGTTTGTTTCGGGGCGCCATGAGTGCTGAATTTCTGTTTATGGATGACAACGCCGTCCTCACCGTGCAAACATTGTAGACGAATGCCTTCAATTGGAGGATTTAACCCGTATGGATTATCCAGCATACTCACCGGACTTGAATCAATAGAGCATGTGTGGGATATGCTTGGCCGACGAATTGCAGCCCGTCAACCCCCACCCACCTATCAACCGGAACTTCGGAGGGCATTGCTTGATGAGTGGTGTAATATTCCCCAAGATCAGATTGATAATTTGATACTCAGCATGCCTAGGCATTGTAAGGCCTGTATCGTTGTATGTCCGGGAGACATACTCCATATTAACCATCATACTAACCATGTTATACTATGTTTTTGTAAATAGGTTCTCTTTTGAAATTTGCTCCAGGGAGTAAAAATCGCAATTTTTATTAATTATGTCAAACATATAGCATCTTTTTTTGCTCTTTATCTTTTGTTTAATAAATATACTTTAAAAATAAGTCAAATTTGTTTTGCTTCTGTCTCTTTCTTTGCCTGAACTTCATTATCCTTAATTTATGGACATGAGTGTAGTATAAAATTAATTAGTTTTATGCTTTGCGATCTGTAGATGATTAAGTTACAAATTGTTTCATTATTACTGTAAAAATAATTAATATTTACTTAAATAATTGAATTTAAAAAATTTCTTTTAACAAAATCAAAAATATTTTTAGGCAAAACCTCGATTTAGTATCGTTCTTTATACATTTCTTTTGAAAAATAAAGTCATTATGATTGATTTTGAATAGTTTTTATATAAACAAAAACTAGACTTTTAAAAAACCTTTTTAACTGTTTTGATTCGTTCCTTTTAAAACCCAGTTTGAAAATTGTTAAATTACGTGGTATTCAATTGTTCCAAAAGCTTGTGCTTCAACTTCTGGAATGCTTTTTAAATTATTCAATTCCTACCAATTTCAATTACTCCTTCAATTGTGTTACAATTCTTTGAAAGTGTTTTTCTAAAAAAAAAAAAAAAAATAGAGCTAAAGCTAGAAAGGCTTGAATTAATTACATTTGTTGATGCATGATAACTTTATCTTAAATACTATTTGTATGCAATTTAATTTAACAAAATTGCAATTTAATTTAAGAAATTCATATTTCTTTCCATTTTCTGCATATCTTTCAATAATGAGATTTAGATGCATTTATTAGTTAATATTTCGATGCGAATATAAGAAATCACTGATTTAATATTCGAATTTCAATGTGTTTGTAGAAAGAACATTATTGATAAATCATTTTAATTTTATATGGAAAATTAATGCGAAAGAAATAAAAATTATTTTTTCTCGTCCTATTCTTTTACTTATTGCATAAAAATAGAAACCTATAAGTACCTACGCTTCATTTTTATTTGGAAAACAAAAAACTTTTAGACGGATAATTCAGATTGTTTCTCAAATGATTTGGTTAAGTTCTTAAAGACTCGAAAGTAAGTTGAATAATTTTAAATTGGTAGCCAAAGAACTCATATATGTGGAGTAATCAAAATTAGTATGGAAATATAATTTTTGACAAATATTCATAAACTTGGATCCTATATTTGTGAAATTCTTTCTTATTCAAATTATTACAAACTAAATTTTGTTTGTATACCAAATAATTAAATAAATATTCATAACATATTTTTAATAATATAAATAAATAAATTTTATTTAAAGAAATATTTATAATACTACTTTTGATACAACCAATTATTATTTAACTCATAAAGTTGTATTCTGAATTTATTTAAAAAATAATTCAACGTGTTAAAGTTGGACGTGAGCTTCGTCGGTTGATCGATCAGAGGGCTCTTCGTCTTCAACGCGTTCTCTGCTTTCTTTGAACTGTTTATACCACTTAAAAACATTTCTTTCCAATGTAGGAATGCTCACAGAATGCCTTCTGCAACTTTCTATACGTTTCCGCAAACAAAATCGAATGCAAGTTCTTTTTGCTCAATTAATGCAGACATTTAAAAATCGACGGAATCAGTTTTAGCGTCTCAAAAAGCCAAGCGTAACTCGAACACCAATTAATATTTTGACGTTAAATTTCACTCAGATGTCAAGGACAGTGCCAACAACCTAAAAAAGAAAAAAAATTGAAATTCCATAATCCCAGGGAATTTCAATCTCTTCAAATTCAAACCGATTCTTGAGTTGAAACCCGAGTAAAACCGAACCCGAAACCCCGTTCCCGAATAAAAATCTGAGTCATGAGTCTGAATGTTTCTCGATCATGAGTAATAACAGATTAATCACATTCAGCGTAAATAACAGATTAATCACATTCATATATCGCAAAATATACGGCGTTTTAAACAGAGGTCACTAATGTAAATTAAAATGATGGAGAATAATAAATATTGGAAAAAAACAAAAATAAAACTTACTTTTGACTACCAGTTTAGTTAATTAGAACGCAAAATACTTCATATATCGACATATATTACTAAACTACCAAAAATTTATAATCGAAACAAATCACCCAACCTCTCTCAAAAATAGTCTCACAAAATATACCATCAATGTGTCAACCTTTATCTGTGTATTTCAGACCTTTTAATAATTGTGATAATTTTTCAACGATGAACTTTTCTATTAAGAGGATACAATATCATAAAAAAAAGATGTTTAAAAATTATGATTTTTTAATAGCTCAAATTATAGCCGTAACTGATTTGTACAATTCAGCCAAAAGTTAAAGTTCAAAGTTTTGAAAGTTATGCAGGTGTTTATTAAAGATGACAGAAATTTAAAAGAAAATCTGGCTGTAAAAACGCTTTAAACGTGGGCGTCACATCCTAAAAATATTGAATTATTTGTTTTTATTCTTGTTCATAAAAGACATTAAAAGTAAATGAAATATGGACAAATATGAATGGATGATGCAGTTTCAAAATTTAATATAGGAGCTTTTAAATGATTAGTATTATGCAAAACAACACTCTTTTAACAGACAGTTTCGATACTTAGTTATGCGCTAAGATTATAGCCGTAAATACTGAAAATAAAAAAAAAAAGAAAAGAAAAGATACGTAAAGTAAAAGAAAAATACTAAATTTCTTGCGTATGCGTCAGCACGAAAAATTTTTTTAACTTGCTAAAAAACATAGAGAATACTCTAATTCAAAAAGTAGGGCTTACACATAAACCGGAATTTTTTTGGTAAATAAAGATATATTTTAAAATACTGTTTGAATATATAAAATGTATATGAATATATTTCAGTAAAATATGAAGAGTAACTTTTCTCCTTTTTTAGACATCGCAAATGCCTTTAACTCCGCGGATTGGACAATCCTCAAAAGAAAAGTAGCTGATCTAAACATTCCCACATACCTGAAAAGGATAATCTTCAACTTCCCGAAAAAAACGGTCGGTCACCATTGGTCTTCAAAACCATAATTACAACACAGGTGTACCACAGGGCTCCTGCCTCGGACCCGTTCTTTGGAATTTTTACATAAACGATCTATCACATGGACCTTGTACAGTTCACCCGGATACAGGCATTTGCGGATATCATCCTTATGTTTAGCCCTCCTGCTACCTAAGACTTCTCTAGTATTTGCTGTGAACCACTCAGAAAGTCTGAATAAATTGAATAAATTTGAACAATTGATTGAATAAATTTTAACAAACTCAAAATCAACAACAATAAAAGCATCTTCACCATAGTGTCCAATAGAAGATATTCACACATTCCAACCATAAAAATAGGTAACCACAGCAATCACATCCATTACCTAGGTGTCCTCATTGACAAAAATCTCTCATGAACGAAACACATAGACAGCCTTACGGATAAAGTCAACAAGATCTCAAATAAAAGTGAATAGACTTACCAGTTACCTGAGGCCCATCTCCCACTGTTAAAAAGAGCTATACAAAAAGTCATAGAGAAGATCACGTCAGAACTCAAAGTTGGACAAGCTGCAATGAATAGGCCTTCTCAATGTAACCAAATGTTACAGAACAACATCCACAGAAGCGCTGAACATTCTTGCAGGTATTCCACCAATTAATATCACACTGCAAAATCTAATACGTGTATACCAGCTGAAGTCCCTCAAAAAGAATATCCAATTTCCACAACCCTCACGTATATGGAATTGGAAGAAAGACCAGGAATCCATCCCCCTGGGAGAGACACGTAATTGAATGGTCATACTACCAACTAGAAAATAAAGGCTTCCAGATTTTTACAGATGGATCCAAAATGAATCACAAGACGGGTTCTGCCTTTGTAGCCTGCAAGGACGAGGAGGAGATTTCTCATGTAAGCGTCCGATTAAATGACGAAGCCACCGTCTACTTAGCGGATTTGAATGCGATTGACCTTGCAATCAACTACATCCTGGAAAATTACATCATTAATGCTGAAATTATCTCTGATTCTAGGTCAGTACTTCAGGCCCTTTCCAACACCTCCAACATCGGTCCGCATATCTGGAAGATTAAGAATAAGGTCAAAGGTAATTCTTGCAATATTTCTATCAAGTGGGCCAAAGCTCACATAGGCATACTCGGAAACGAGGCTGCAGATGCCTATGCTAAACTAGTAACCACTAAAGAGTAGGTGGGCATCTTCTTCAAAAACTCACTCAGCTTCGTTAAGAAGCTGATCCAAACATGACATCATGGGAAACTGGCAAACTTCCTGGCGCAACTCTGCTGAAGGGAGACCAGTCTTTGAGATCTCCCCAATCGCATGTCACAAAAGGGTTCAGGGTAATTTCACCGGCCAAGGAGCAATGGCAAATTATCAACACAAATTCTTATTATTGTAAAAGTCAATTTTGTTTTGCAAATTATTGCAAAAGTCCCACATGTGACTGCGGCGAAGAATTTGAAAACATGCATCATCTGCTGTACTCATATAATTTATGGACAGAGATAAGGAGGAAACATTTCCCTAGCCTCACTTCCTCTGAAACAACTCCTACACAATAAAAAAGTAAGAATTGGACTAGAAATTAGTTTCAGAGAAAAATTAGAAAAAATAGTGACTGAACTGCAACCGTAAAGACATTATCAGTAACTATGAACTTTCATACTTTCTTTTTCAGGACTCTGCAAATTTCCTCATTTTATTTGTAACTGTTATTAATTATTTGTGACTCATCAGTATTCTACATTATTCTGTAACTATATGCTTTTTGTTACTGTGCACAAAATATGTATTCATCTTTTCCCTTTGTATTTATTTTGTATTGTATTATTCATTGCAACCAAGATTTTGATTTTAAATAAAGTTGGCACTAGGTCTGGTCCCATGGAGGGGGCCAACAGCTGGTTTCACCGGCGGGGGCGCGGTGCAGAGAGCCCGGGCCGGGTTTTCTAGATCTCTGATTGGGGTTTGCTGTCGCGACACCGACCATCAGTTCTCGAGAGCCTTCGGGCATGGCGTTCTATTAATCCTGAATTACCCTACTGCCCAGTTCTCGAGAGTCTTCGGGCAGGGCTTAAAAATTAATCCTGAATTACCCTACTGCCCCGAGGATTCTGGGGAGAGAAATTGTGCACCATGAAACAACAATGAAACCACCAGGCGGCGCCATCGGTTCTTAGGGAAAGGGAATTTTCCTTCAACTTGTAGGGAAGATTGTCCACCGGATGCGTTGATGCTGTCACTTTTTTAATTACTGTGGCGTGCTGTGTTTCGACATTTACTCTGAACCGTCATTGTGCTGCAGTTTTTAAATAATGTTGATATTATTTATTTTATATCATTTACTTTATTTTATTAGTTAATTAGCGTTTTAGTGAATAATTTTTTTTAGATATTTAATTAATTGTTCTTAATTGCTCTGCTTTGTGTCGCCATTTTCTCGATAGCTTAATTGTGCTGCAGTTTTTTTAAATAATTTCTTAATTTATATTATTTATTTCATGTAATTTACTTTTTTTCTATTATAATGTAATATTTAATTGCTGTTATATAATTATTTTGAAGAAGGCTGATTCTAGACTATTTTTAAATATTTTGCTATTTTTAGTTTAGTAGTTCAATTGTTGTATACTTTTCAATATAATAATTAATCCTTTTTTAATTAACAGGCTTGTTTCGATTGAAAAGATTTAGATCTTAGATGTAGATTTCTTTGAAATCTACATCTAAGATATTTTCTGTGAGTATTCATATTTTCGAGATATTTTCTCTTCAAAAACAGGGTAGCAGGAATAGTGTGCAGAGCGAGTTCCTCCTAAATCTTCAGAGTAACCACTTCTTAGGAATGGGCTGGGGGAATTAAGTGCTTTCCCCAAGGAGGAACGGTGCGCACCATTCCTGCCTAAAAATTCCCTATTTTCCCTAAGCGTAGGGTGCACAATTCTTCCTCCCAAATGTCCGTTTACTGCCCAG